>JBBPLW010000636.1:0-10609 GCA_038089995.1 Tylopilus balloui | reverse complement strand
ATGCTCTCTTATCTCTAGAGGTTAGGTTAATCTAGATTAGACCACAACATGTACATACAATACAGAATGTATATAAGGAGGGCTCAAGCCTGGGAAATCCCCAGTCTTGTTCTCTTCCTCTTACCACCACCTTCCTTGGTGTTGAGAGCAGAGTTATTCTCACCAATACTCAAATACCTCTGGAAACTGTCTAGACCTTTCACCAGGCCTAGCTCCTACCCTCCAGCCTTTGGGAAGTCTCCTCGCTTGTTCTTGCAGAGTGAGTAGACCCCTTTGTTGGGTAGTCGCTTCATCACTGACTGAACTATAGATCCTCACAAAGCTTGTTGTCTGAGTTTATTTCAACAGAGTCATCCTGGTCATTGACTACCCTTGTTTTTGCATGCTTTGTCTTGCAGTGCACTTCTTTCATGGTACATTTGACCATAATATCTTCATTATTCAAGTTTAACTGAGTGTGTTCCTTATCTGTACTACAGGATTCTGCTTTGGCATGTGTCTTGGAAACTATGGCTGTAGCACTATTACCATACACTGCTTTCTCCTTATCATCTTGTGAACCTGGCTCCTTATTGGCTGTGATAGCTGCCCTGGCTTCTACCATTCTAAGGCCTTGCACCTTCTCTGTGAGATATGGGACATATTTGGAAAGCATGATGGAGTTGATGAGATATTTAGAGATCTAAGATTTATGCCTGATAAGTCAAATTTTATAGATTTATACTATACAGTTGCTATAAAGATCTGAGATCATGCTGAGATCATGCTAGATATTGACCATGTACATGTATCCATGGATCATGAGTCTATGGAGTCATTTATGGTGACCCACATCTATACCCATAGGAACCCATATCCACAACCAATCACAGATGATCTGTACCCATGTAGAACTCTAGTCAACTCTTGAGCCCCAATCCTCTAGTGTGACACTTTGTAGTGTTTTGCCTTGAAACAATCATTGCTTGATACTGCAGGAGGTCTAGAGTCTGAGATGCTATTGCTGGGAAGAAATCCCTTTGGTTTGCTCTTCAAGTTAAAGGGCTGTTCATATGGTGTTAAAACTTGTTCTCCAAAGTATGGTAGTATATTATTTACCACTATACCTATATTAGCAAACTAACCCTCACTTGAACAGACTATCACAAAATGTCTAGAGCTGGATAGAGTTCTAGCTCTCACAGCTCTCACAGCAAGGTACCTAGCTGGCTAGAACTATCTAGTGCTATCCAGTGCTCCAAAAGCTATCCCAGACTACCCCAGACCCTCTTAGACCTCTTCAGTTCATTAAAAATGTAGTACTTTTTCAATAGCAAAAGTGTAGTAACATGTTGTACCAAAAAGTGTAACAAAAGTGTAGCAAAGTGTATGCTTTTTTGATTAACAAAAGTGTAGTGAAAGTGTAGTCAACAAAGTGTAGCTAGCAAAAGTGTACACTTTTTGTTTACCCAACTCTACCCTTATTACCACTTGTCATTGAGCATATGCCTTCAAGCTTTCTTTAAGAATGAGGTCATCCATTATGATGAGGCTCTGTCTATTAAGCCACCGCTTTGACTGCCAGCAAAGAAATTCCTGGACTTGCCACTATTTCTTCAACAACAGCTGAACTTCCTCTACCCATCAATTTATGCATGCACATGCCTTGCATCACTCAATGTGGATGGCTATGATAGATCCAGTGGTGAGCTATGGAAGTAGTAAGCATAGTTACTTACCATTCTAGAGTTTGTTATCTCCATTGGCATCTCTACTGCTATTGCTATAATCATATGTAAGTCAAATTCACAAAAGTCACTGCTAGCCCTCACTGGGCAGGTTGTCAGTGTCTTCTGTCATGGAGTGTATGTCATCAGCATGGAGGGGTTGCAATACACTTTTTCAATTAATTTTCTCAAGTAACATGGAGAGTCCTAACAAAGCACTATATACTGCATAGTACTTTGTAGTATTGGCATTGACTTTTGCATTCACAGCCTTGAGAGAATTTCAGCACTGTGTATTAGTACCATAGCCCTAATAAAACCTATCCTTGAATCATAGCATGTAGAAGCATGAACATAGGGCTTGATGTAATTCATTGAGTGCATTGTGAGCCTGACCAATTCATAGTTTTCACTCTAGTTCTCTGAGCTTTGTATTGCATGCTACTTGATGGGATATGGTGGATGACATTCACAGGCATATGTTATGCATGTAGTCTATCCTAGGTGATGAGGGCAAGCAGCTTGAAGGAGGCACTCATGAAGAGGCACAACATCTTCAAGGGGTAATTAAGGATAAGTCTCAAGATGATGGACTTAGATGTCTCACAAATGAGAAGGGAACTTTTGAGAATATATTCCAGACTAGAAGGTACAAAAGCATAGAACGAGATCAAGTATTAATCAAGATAAATGAGACATTAAATGGTGTCAGAATGAGAGATTAGGGCAGGTCTGGAATATAAGAAAACACAATGGAATTCACATGGGGTGATTGGGAAAACATAGGTAATGCAAGAGAATTACCTAATGGAGAAGATAGTCCAGGAGCAATTGAAAGTGTGTCAAAGAGTGATGAATAGGAGCAGCTAGGTTAATAGAGAAGAAAGTCTGAATAAGAACAATCTATGCTTTGGAACTTATGTGGTGGTAATGAACAGGGAGGACTGATCAGTGAAGAGAATGAAATGATCAGTATGTAGTGAGCTCATAGACTCAATCTGGATAAGGAGAAACAAGATACAAGGAAAGAAATTGTAACATTACCCTCCTCGTATATTCGAGCCCCTGGCTTGATCATCTATAGCCTGTGATACTCCTGAATAAGAATGGAGTCAACTGCTTGGTCCTCTAGCTGTACCATGAATGCAGTCGTCAGCCACATGGCCTGTGAAATTGCAATACAAACAAATGTGAGATGGGTAGTATCAGAGGATATATTTTCATTAATGACAAGAGTCACATTGTGTCCGAAGACAACTGTACTGTGGATGGTCTAGGGTGGCGGTGTTGCAATTAGGGCAAGTGTATTGGGGGCAGTCCTCTTGGTAATGTCCATAATCTTCATAGCGAAAGCAAAGAGTGTCAACTATCATAGGTTGAGGTTGGATTACTCAGGTGAGTACTTGATAGGAGACAGACATTGTGATTCTTCCAGATAAAAGTTGGATCTGACAGGCTTATATCATGGCAAGTGCTTCCTCATCAACTCTGGGGGACTTGTCAAATAGAGTGGGAATATCAGAGAGTTTGGTGGTGGGAAATTCTAGTGAGGAAGAAATTTGCTCTGCAAGGGAGAGACAAGGTTGTATTGGTTCAGAAGGGGGTCAACTAGAGTTTTGGGAGAGATGGGCAGTTAATGGGCAAGGGATGGAATGAATCAGTTCTGAATGACAAGTGTATCAGGTTTGCTCATTGGAGGTCATGCTGAGATATACTCTGTGAAATGTATGATAGATGACATGTGAGGGTAGAGTGGACACAAATCAATGGAAGCCATGGTGATGGAGGATTGTGAGCACATCTCTAGAGATTTCAGAGAGGGAGAGGGTACAGGCAGTGAGAAAGTTTGGCAGAATGGTTGTGGCATGGTTTTTCATCCTATTAAGATGTTGGATGCAATGGAAGAGATGTACAAGTTCCTAAACTTCAAAGTCTTCTTTATAAGCTGGTAGGTTTTCTATCATGTCTAGTGTGGTGGAGAATTCAAGGAGAGCAGAGTATAGGGTAAGAGCATATTCAATGGGTAGATAGGATGGATAGACTTGTTGTATAGGAATGTGCAAGGAGGTGATATCAGAGTAAAAGGATTGAGACAAATGAGAGGAGATTGGGAAAGAAGGCAATAACATATCATTTCATCATGTAATCTGTAAGAAAAGGTATAGAAGTGAAGCAAAGGACAAAATCAGATTGTTTAAATTCATTGAAGATGAAAGTTATCTCTAGAGAGAGGTTTCCAACAGCAGAGTTTGATAGCAAAATATAATAGAGGGAAGAGAATGAGTAGACTGATTCTGGCAGTGAGGATGGTGAGATATAGGTCAGAGAGAGGCATCCACAGGGAGGTACTTCATGTAGAGACACAATGTCCTGTGGGGTTGAGGGGAGTCTAGGTTAGTCCTCTTGATTTTTTGTATTTTCAGAGAAGGTCTAGAGTGTGTTGAAAATTTATTTCTGGTTCCCACATATTTTCAGATGATGGGTAACCTTTTCACACTGTTAGGTAATGACAGCATCCCATAGTGCCTCTATGTCCAATGATCCAATCGATTTCATATTCTTCTTCAGTATCAATAAGGTCCAGTAGAGATTCAGGGAAATTTCAACCATGGGTAGGGTTTTCTTTATATGGAGATAGAAGGGCAGTATGAAAGGTGTCATGTATTTTTCATGTGGGTGGGAGATAGAGTTGGTAGATAAGGGAAGATAGTACCTGAATTATTTTGAATGGGCCCAGATGTTTGGGAGCTAATTTCCTAGAGGGATAGGGAAGGTGGAGATGAGTTGTTTCTAACCAAACCTTATTTCTGACTTTCCAGGGATGGAATTTGTGGGATGATCATTGTGTCATTAGCAGTCTGGCCGAGTCATGGGCTACCAATGCTTCCTTTCATGCAGTTTTAAGTAACAACAGACATTTTTCTAGTGCAGGGATGAAGGTTTTTCCAAGGGGAAGGTATGCATAAGAATCATATCCTAGCATAAGAGAGAATGGGGATGTTCTAGTAGAGCTGTGTGGAGTAGAGTTATGATGAAATTTGGCAGTAGTCAAGAATTCAGTCCATTTGTGAGAGTTATTGACATAGAAGATACAGAGATAGATTTCTAACACCTGATTGGTTTGTTCTGTTTGAGTGTCTGTTTGGGGATGGTAAGTGATTAATAGTTGGATATCATATTTCAGAAGATGCACTAGTTCTTTGGCAAAGGTAGAGGTAAATTGAGGTTCTCTGTCAGAGATGATGGTGTTGTGGAGGCTGAACCATTTGAAGACATTATCAAAAAATAGTTTGGCTACTCCACTAGCATCAATGGTTTTGTGACAAAGGGATAAGAATTACCCCCTTAGTAAGGCTGTGATTGACCATGACCAAAATTGAATTGAATCCAGAAGATTTAGGGAGGTTGGTGATTAGGTCTATCAAGATCTGTTGGAAGGGGTGGTTGACATTGGATGGGATGGGTAGGAGAGGGGGTTTCATTGGATGGGTATTGACTTTGTTTTGTTGACAGATAATACATCCTTCTATGAATTTGTTGACAAAGGTGGAGAGGCCTGGCCACCAGAAATCTCATTATATGAGTTCTTTTGTGTGAAATTGTCCATGATATCTGGTAGTAGAGAGGGAATGTAAGGTGGTTATGAGGGAGTGTTGTGCAAGTGGTGGAACATAGAGTTGATTTTTGTAGTATAGATGACCATTGTCAAATGTCCAGTCTTCAGGAGAGGAGCATGAAAAGAGGGATGAGCCATCTTGAATGCTCTTAATAGCATGGAGTATAAAGGGGTCTGTTGATGATGACAATTTGATGTGACTGGTTAGGGTAATATCTAGGGCTGAGATAATGGCTGGATCCAGGTATATTGAAGCATTGAGATTATCATTGGATACGTCTACTGAGTCACATCAAGAAAGGGTATTGGCTAGTCCTATTCTTAATCCTGGGGTGACTTTTCAAATGATATTAAAGTCTTGGAGGAAGAGTGACCATCTGGCTTGTTAGTGAGATAGTTTCTAGGAGTCCTTGATGTAGAATAGGTTCTTGTGGTTGGTTATTAGAGTGACCGGATGTGACATCTCTTGGGAATATTGGTATCATTCTTGTAGTGCAAGTATGACTGCTCATAGCTCTCTATTGTAAATGTCATAGTTGCATTCTGTGGGGGCAAAGGTCTTCAAGAAGTATGCACATAGGTAAGGGTCTCCATTAGTGTTGTTTTACATCAGTATGGCTCCAGTAGCAAGAAGGGAGGTATCAGTCATGGCAGAGAAGGGTTTAGTTACATCAGGGATGAGTAGTACAGATTCAGAAGAAAAGATGTTCTTTAGGGCATCAAATGTGTCTTGTTGTAGATGAGTCCATGTCTAGGGTTCAGATTTCTTTGTAAGGAGGTTTAATGAAGCAGCAATGTCAGAAACCTGATATAAATTTATGATAGAAGTTAGCAAATCCCATGAATGACTGAACTCCCTTAACTGTGGAAGGTGGTTTCCAATCCTAAATCACTTTGAGTTTTCTAGGGTTTATCTCAATCTTTCCTAATCCGATTGTCATTCCTAAAAACTCCATTCTTGGGACATCAATGAGCATTTGGAGAGTTTCAGTGCCAGGCCATGTTCATGGAGTCTTTGGAGCACCCATCTGGTTCATTCATGGTAGAGGGTGATGTCATCCTTTGTGTGGATGCCCAGATCATCCATGTAAATTTTAAGTCATTTCTCTGCAACCATGTCTGTGAAGATGTGGTTTATGAAGGCCTAGAATGTGGGTAGGGCATTGCAAAATCTGAAGAACATTATGATTGGTTCAAATAGACCTAGTGAGGTGATAAACACTACCTTCCATTGATTTTCTTCATTCAATCAGATGTTGTTGGATCCCCATCAAATGTCCATTTTGGTAAAAATGGTAGAGTGTACTATATCGGTAATGAGGTCTGATACCAGGGGTGGGGGGTAAGCATTCCTGATGGTGAACAAATTTAGATATCAATAATCTTGACAGGGACATAGTGATCCATCCTTTTTGGGTACAAAGAGAAATAGGGAGGCTTGAGGGGATTTCAAAGGGACAATTTTTCCAGTTCTTAGATTTTCTTGGATGAATTCTTTGCAGGCTTTAAGCTCTGCAGGGTTCTGCAAGTAGGTTTTAGCAATTTTTGGGACAAAGGTTGATTTGAGTTTAATGGAGTGATCATAGGGACAATAAAGGGGAAGTTTGTTGTGTAGCTGTTCAGAGAAGACATTGACAAAGTCCTGGTGCCATGCTGGGATGGTTTGTTCCTTGTGTTCTTCATTTTGTGTGATTCAAGTGAATATAGTGATTTTATTGATGGTATCTTCAACTTGATAAGGGGAGTACTCACATAGAGACTCTGCTTTCTCAAGTCATTTCTGTCTTTTGGCCAGTTGAGAGGTGATCTTCTTGTAAGTATCCAACCCTAGATATTGAAGCAAATATTTTGGGTGAAAGGTATTATCTACAGCAGATTGGGGTAAGGTATGGGGGAGGTGAAGGGATTTGGAGGTCCAGTTGATGTGAGGGTTCCATTTTCATAGCCATGGTATACTGAGAATTATTTGTCTTCTACCTAGGTCTACGATCATTAGCATTATCATCTCCATGTAATTAGAGAAGATGAGGTTGGCATTGGTTTCACTTCAAATGGATCCTTTTCAGTTGGTTATTCTGTCAATGTTATGGGTCTAAACTGGGTTAGAAAGAGTTCTTCTGGGAAGGTTTAATGAGTTGTGAAGTTCTTTATCAATGAAATTTCCTGTCACTTTACTGTTAATGAGAGCAGAGGTTCTGATGGTTTGGTTGCCATTATGTATGACTAAGGGTATTCTCAAGGTCCTTTCATTGGGAATTCCTACTAGTACATAAGGCAGGCTACGAGGGGTGGACATCAGGGCAATCTCTCATTTCAAAAATCCAGAGAGTCGATAGATACAACAGTTTCCTCTATCACTAGGGTTTTTTTATAGCATAGCTTAAGAGTTTGAAGGAGTTTGTCATATGATTTTCCTTGGGTGTTTAGTGTTCTAACATAGATTTTGAATGCTGATGTATCCTTTGGAGGATTGCTGGTGGATTTAGTTGATTCTAGGGTAGAGATCTCAGTATTTTGAATTCTTTGGGAGCAAGGGTATGTGATGGGGTTTTGGTTGATCTTGTAGTTCCAGGCATTGTGTCTGGGTTTTTTGCATTGAAGGTAGAGGCCTTCTTTGAAACATTGGGCTCATTTGGTTGGGGTTAATTTGGTTAGAGTAATCATGTCTACATCCATGACATTGGGGTCTTGTGAGCCATTGGTATGAGGGTTTATGAAGGATGGGGCTGGTCATTGTCTCTTGAGGATGAGAATCCTTATCTTCTGTGCATGGAAGGTTTTTGCCTTTTCAATCCATTCATTAATCATAGTGGGGATAGTGGCCATGGAAAGAATAATCTCAGCAATCCATTGGTCGATCTGTAAGGAGAATTGGTTGATAAGGGTGATCAAGTTGGTAATTTCTGCTTTGGCAGCCAGATTTTGAAAGTCTGTGATATATTTCTAGAAGTTGTCATCCATTCTTCCATCTGGGAGGTGAAAGGACTTCTGGGAGAGATGACTTAGGTCATGGTAGGTGATGGCTTTAACATTGAATGGGAAGAATGTAGTTTCAAATTTTTTCAGTGAGTTTATTGAAGGTTTTTTCCTGAGTGGGGACATTAGGGTCAGCTATTTTGTCATACCACATTTTGGAGAACAATACCCTGTGTCCCTTTCCCAATTTGTTTAAGGTTGTCATGACTTTCTTGTTATTGGTGTTATACAAGGTTGGATTGATAGAAAAGTAGGCTTTCATGGCTTTGATCCAACACATAGCATTGCATAGTTCTCCTATGAAATCAGCTGGGAGTGCTGCTTTAAGTTCAGAGGTTGCCATTGGGATGGGCAAGGGGGTTCTAGATGGGGTTGTTATTCTTATTGATGAGGGGCTAGGGGGTTGACTGGGATCAATATTAAAACTCCTATTGAGGTAATTGCTAAGTGGGGTTGGTTCAACACTGGGGGAGCAAAGATGTTCACAAGAGGGTTACTAGGGAGGGTTACTGGGGGAGGTTACTAGGGGAGAGCTGGCTCTGGGATTGCATGGTCTAAGGGATGATCTAGGATTGTATGTTGATGGGTAAATTGACCCAGTATGACTGGGAGTTGGACTGGAAGAAGGGTGATCTTCTTCTTCAGGATCATTGTGGGTTTGCTGTGACATGGTGGTACTAGAATGATGTTCTACTCCTAAAGAGGAGGGACTAAGAAGGATCTTGTTCTTTTGTTATGTGTGTAGCCTATCCTAGGCAATAAGAGCAAGTGGCTTGAAGGAGGCACTTATGAAGAGGCACAACATCTTCAAGGGATGACTAAGGATAAGTCTCAAGACAATGGACTTAGATGTCTTGCAAATGAGAAGGAAACTTCTGGGAATATATTCCAGACTAGGAGATACAAAAGCATAGAATGAGATCAAGTATTAATCAAGATAAACAAGACATTAAATGATGTCAGAATGAGAGATTAGGGCAGGTCTGGAATACAAGAGAACATAATGGAATCCACATGGGGTGATTGGGGAAACATAGGTAATGCAAGAGAATTACCTAATGGAGAAGATAGTCCAGGAGCAATTGAAAGTGTATCAAAGAGTGGTAAATAGGAGCAGCTAGGTTGGCAGAGGAGAAAGTCTGAATAAGAACAACCTATGCTTTGGAACTTACACAGTGGTAACAAACAGGGAGGACTGATCAGTGAAGAGAATGAAATGATCAGTATGTAGTGAGCTCATAGACTCAACCTAGATAAGGAGACAACAAGATATAAGGAAAGAAATTGTAACAACATATGTCTTGTGGCTTCTGGGTCATGTTGTTTGTAAGGGCTGCCTAGGCTTGAAGAGATGTAACCCCAGATATGTATAGTGTCTGTACAATAGTCTAGATGTTGATATGTCACATGAATGCATTTGCATGAAGTTGAACTTTTATCTTCTATAGGTCTGTCATATGCAATCCAAGACTTTCTCTCTCATTTCAAAGATGCTGTCTTTGAAAATTTAGTGAAAACATTATGCAAGATGTAGTCACTTACTATTGTTTCTCAAGATTGATCCCAATACTGATAAGAATACTTGGGAAGATATCTACATAAATGGGGGAAGTCAGCATCTTGCTAGCTTCTTCAGCTTCATTCTTAGTGAGTTACAAACAAATACTTGCTTGTGTGATTGGTGTGAAGGGTATTAGAACAAAACACCTATGTGACAAAGTGAGAGAAATACACATTTTGACATAACTTCAAAGGGGTTTGATTTGAACAAGTCATTCTTTCATACTTCTATATTCTATTTTCACTGTGTAATTTGAATGACATACTGGGTAGAGTTATGGGTCTCCCCTAACATCTAGCTACTAAGCAAGGGCACTAACTCAAACTACTTTGACATGAAGTTGAAGGGGCAAGGATGACATGAAGCCAACATATATAGCAGTATTGATAATAAGAAAAGATAAACTAAAAGGCTTATCTTTGATGATGACACCTGCAACCAGTGAAAGCTTGTCAGCTAGAAGGGATGGCACTAAAATGGTGCCCTTTTGCTAGGTAAAAGACAGATGGTATACAAGTCCCTTGATGATGAAGAGAGTAAAGAGTAAAGATAAAAAGTCACACTCAAACTCAAGGTCAAATTGACCCAAATGATACAAGTGGATTCAACTAGCAAATACATGTAGTATATGAGGATTTATATAGGCTAGTTGTAGTGCTCACAGACCATGTTGTGTTGAAGATAAGAAGAATATAAAAGATAATAATGTTAGAAAAGAAAATAGAGAAATAAGTTATCCTGAGTAAAATA
>JBBPLW010000635.1:0-10661 GCA_038089995.1 Tylopilus balloui | reverse complement strand
ATTCTTTCTTGTAACCGGCGATGTCGTGGCCTTCTATCCTAATATCCCACTACAAAAATGTCTAGCTCGCGTGTATGACATGTACCTTAATCATTACTGGGATATAGCCTCCCACGACAGCGATGACGCCTTAGGAAAACAGAAAACTTTCAAACTTGCTTTGGAAGTTGGTAACACTGAGCTTCTGACGCAGTTTCAAGGTAAAACCTATCTCCAACTCAATGGCTTAGCCATGGGTGTCGCAGACTCCCCAGACCTCGCTAATCTGTATGGGGCCTATTGTGAACAAAGAGACAAGGTTCTTGCACATCCATCCATACTTTATTATGGACGATATATCGACGACTGTATTGCTATCGTTTATGCCGAGTCTGAACAACAGGCCCTCGATACCATTACATCACTTGTAAAAATCGATGACTGCCGTCTTACATGGGACGTAGGTAAGGCTTTACCATTCCTGGATATGATGCTATATATAGATGAACACATGCATCTTCAGCATATGCCATATAGGAAAGCACAATCCCATCTTGAAAGAGTTCCATGGATCTCTGCTCACCCTCTCGACGTCAAACGAGGAACGTTCATAGGTGAAATGAGCCGCCTATCCGTGCTTTGTAGTACCATTGAACACTACAGTGCCGCACTGGAGGATTTAGTAGCCCTCTACGTGTCGCGTGGATACCCAGCGGACTTGATACTTTATTGGAGAAACTTACATGCCAAGAACAGGTGGACCAAGCGTTTTGACACGCAAATTGGGGATACGCCGGATGTTCTTGTTCTCAAATCCAGTTTCAATACCTCATGGAATTACTTTAACGCTAAGGAACTTGGCGATACGATCTTAGGATACATTAAGAACTGGATCTATTACAATTCAGTCGGTGAATATTCAGAAGAATATCCCGCTGTCCCTCTAGACTGGAAGGATGATGTCACCTCGGAAAGCTCTAAGCTTTTGGAGTCGAAAGACTCACGAGGAGATGTTGTCTGGATAGCCGATTTTGGACGGTCCAGTCTCCTAAACGCTCGAACTATTGTGAGCCGCAAACGCACTCGCAACATGTTCGATCTTACAAATCTTTGGAAAAAGATCGTATTGGAAAAGCTTGATGAGAGAGAGTCGTCGCCGGAGGCCTTCCCTCCACCTAGACACGAATCTCCTGTTGTTCTCGACGGAGAACTTCATTCACGCCACCGATCTGGTCGCTTGATTGGTCCCTTAGGGGCCTCTGAATCTGAACCCTTCTACCGTCGCTCATCATCTCCCTCTGGGAATGCACAAGCTGCCAACGCCCTTTGGGGCCTAGGCCCTTGAAATGCCTCTATAATGTACCATTGTGAACGAACACATGGTCCTAGGACTTAGTCGGATGTACCCCTTGGAGAAACTTTCGTTGATCTTTGGTGCACTTGTTGACTTGTGTCTCCTGGTTTTGGTTCGCCCATTTATGAAAAGCTTCGGCCTAGTAAGCCAGGGGACCAGTCTACCGGTCCCGTCTAGGGAGAATCTAGTACCCCTGGGTCATTGTCTCTCTTTGTCCACGTGGATCGTTCCTAGTAACTCTGTTACCGCTTATAAGTACTCTCACTGTTGTGCGCTAGCTTTCCTTAGCTCTATACCCGGTAGGTACCACGATACTTGTCATTAAAACAGAAAGTATTAATCATGGTCGTTAGGAAGCCTGAGAACCTAACTAACCCAACCTTAACCGTGAGTACCAAGCCACCATCACTTTACGATGGCAGTAGAATGTCACTTACATCTATACAGTAACCACTAACCCTAACGGGGGGTTCCTAATTAAGAACCCTAACGGTTAACCGACTAACCGGCTAACCGCTAACCGGCCAACCCTAATAGCCGACCGCCTAACCGGCTAACTCTAGAACCCGAACTAACCGGTGGTCTAGACCTCTATTGGTGCCGAAAGTCACGCCTGCGAGTCAGGCGTTGTCGTTATGCTGACTAAGCACTCTATTTATAGGGACGGGGACCTGGCCGGATCTTTCCGTAAGTGATATGGGAATATCATCTGACTTTAAACCTTAGATGACGTGTGAGTTTGATCGGCAAACTCGTTTAACGCGGCCGTTCCCACGGAGCGGGGATCTCACGTCAAACAAAGTTTGATCGGGGATCAAGTAGTCACCCCATTGGCTGAAGCCGTTGACGGCGATCAAATGTCAACGCCACCGTTACGTCCGCTTTCCCACTTATTGTTCTACTGATCGGGTATAGAATTCCCATACACCCAACGCCTTTTTGTATATAAGTCGTAGGTGTGTGACAGCGATGTTCAATCTACTAGAATAGATCTGATGAGTCCTTTGGACGAAATAGGTGCTGGTCCTGTGTCCGGACCAGCCTATCATCTATTTCTTGGGCCCTTCTCTTTGCTCACTTTGATAACGCCTGCTTCGCAGGCGTGACCTTCGGCGAATCCACGCACTTGGTCCTCAGGCTCCCAGAGCCCCTGATAGAGCTTGGTTGCTTCGTCAGGGTATTCCCGAAGACGCTACGGACGCCCTAGATTTTAACAGATCTGGGGGCCTCACACAGCTTACTCTAAGCGAGGCATGGACACGTCAATCACAAAGAACCACGTGATGAGATCACGGAGGTGTCTGGTCGGATAATGCCTACCAACCACCGAATAAGTCAAATTAGAAGGCCTAGGCCACCCCCCGCCGGGCGGGCAACCGTTCTGACTCCCGATAACCGGTCATTCCCTGATGGGGACTGGAATCGGCGTTAAGGAAGAACTGAACCCCGACATTCCCACAGGAGGGCTTCTTTTTGACCCAAAGGAAACCGGGAAGCTAGCTCCGTAATACCATACAATCCGCATATCTCACGCATAACTGTCACTGAACCACGATTGGATATCGGAGTTCATACAAGTCCTCTTAGAAGAGTTCTTTTTGATCGCCGTCCATCACCATAGCAACGAACGTGCCTGATTGATGATCGTGTTTCAGATCTAATTCATAGTTGGTTATTTACATCTGAAACACGTTTCAATCGTAGGGAAAGCGGCAAACTTTAATTATGAACTCTATTCATGACAAAAATAGATGTTCTAGAAGTTTCTTCAAACCGCTTACAAAGAAAGGTCACACACCTGCCCTAAAGCCATAGACTCTATATAAACATGGTCTGAAAACTGATGAGGCATTATACGCCGAAAGCCCCCCTTGTCTTATCTGACTGGGGTACTTTTTTCAGCCATATTCCTCATCTACTGTCGAGCCCACCCGCTCCAACTACCACTTGTAGTGTTCCTATATTTTATTTTATCCATATCTTCAATCTATTCCCCATCTATGTTTACCACTGCTTCAAATGAATTGCCATTGCTTACCAGCTGTCTACATTATACTTTCCCAGTGCATATAGCATCTATAGACTATAATTTGGCCATCTGTAGTGCTCCTATATTTTATTTCATTTATATCTTTGATTTACCCTCTACCTATATTTATCACTGCTCCAAATGAATTGGCATTGCTTACCAGCTGTCCAAATTATATTTTCCCAGTGCATATAGCATCTGTAGACTGTAATTTGGCCATTTGTAGTACATCTATATTTTATTTTACCCACATTTTTGTCCTACTCTCTACCTATGTTTACCACTGCTTCAAATGAATTGCCATTGCTTACCAGCTGTCCAAATTATATTTCCCCAGTGTATATAGCATCTGTAGACTATGATTTGGCCATTTGTAGTGCTCCTATATTTTATCTCATTAATATCTTTCATCTGTCTTCCATCAATGTTTATTATTACTTTAATAAATTGGTTTTTCTTGTCAGCATGATGAAAGATATGTTCCTAGGGGTTTTTAAACTCTCTGAACACAATGCAAAAGGTTTCAAGATGATTAGAATTTTTTCTGACAAGATGACATCTTTACCTCCTCATCACTGTTTTGCTTATAACAAAATAACCAGTCCGCCGTTTTCTTAGAAAATTGATTTGAAGCATTCCAATAGGTATATCTACAATCTCCTAATTTTATTTTGTCCAAAATATTGTCAGGCATTTGTAATAATAATTACCCCAGCCTCTGTATAGAAGCCGTTGATGGCGATCAAATGTCAACGCCACCGTTACGTCCGATTTCCCACTCCATTGTTCTACTGATCGGGTATAGATTTCCCATACGCCTACGCAAAACTCTATATAAGTTGTAGGTGTGTGACAGCGATGTTCAAATACTATAGAATAGATCTGATGAGTCTTTTTGACGAAATAGGTGCTGGTCCCGTGTCCGGACCAGCCTATCATCTATTTCTAAGGCCCTTCCCTTTGCATACTTTGATAACGCCTGCTTCGCAGGCGTGACCTTCGGCATGACAATGACGAAACAGGGGGTCGGGGGTAAGTCTCTCCCAACCCACAGTCGCCTGGATCGTCGTCGTCGTCGGGCTCGCTACGCTCGCCCTCCTCCTCCTCCTTCGCAGGCGTGACTGGTGGCACCCACCCATCCCATGTGAGGCAAGTGTCGCCAACTTCCCTCCCACACACCATTCTCCATTCATTCTAAAGACTTGCCCTCTTCTATACCCACTCATTCACCCATGTCCATGCTCACCCACTCATTCATGCCATATCTGCTCACTTACCCTCACCTTCTCTTGTTTACACTATGCATACCATGTCCACTTACTCACCCATATATACACTTCTCTACCCATTTGTGCCATGCCTGCTTGCTTACTCTTACCCTCTTTCATTTATGCTGTGCATGCCATACCCACTTATTTGCCCATGCCCATACTTTTCCATCCATTCATGTCACATCTGCTCACTCTCACTCTCACTCTCTTGTTTATACTACATCTGGCACTCACTTACCCATCCATCCCTATTGCTTGCTTGCACAAATCTATAGATATGTTGGGTATAGGTATTGGTATGGGTATATAATTTTAATCTCTTTCATCTAAGACATTGTCTCTTATAACTCTGATATGGACTAATGAACCTCTGATATGATAATGAAGACAAAGATCAATTCTATGCTTTCTAGGGGGAGAATGATTAAAAAAGAGCAGACAGAGTGTACTGAAAGTGTGGCAAAAAGTGTAGTGAGGTATAGTAAAAGTGTAGTAAAAGGTGTGCAAAAAGTGTGGTAGAAGGTGTGCAAAAAGTGTAGTAGAGGTGTAGTAAAAGTGTAGTAAAAGGTGTGCAAAAAGTGTAGCAAAAGGTGTAGAAAAAGTGTAGTAAGAAGTGTAGAAAAAGAGTAGCAATAAAGTGTATGAAAATGTAGTAAAAAAGCGTACACTTTTGGTACACTCAAGGAAAGTGGCTGTGTGCTATATGAACGGACAAAGGTGTCAGGCATGGTTTTTGCTGGACAAAAAAGGAAAAAAACGTGGCAAAATAAGCGAGAGGCGACGGATGCGACGCACGGCCGACCCATCCGTCCGCTGTTGCACCCCAACCGACCCATCCGTCCGCTGGCGACCCAAACGCCCCGCTGGCGACCCAAACGTCCGTTGACGGCCCAACCGACCCAAGCGTTCGATCCGATCCAAGCGTCGCCAACTTCCCTCCCACACACCATTCTCCGTTCATTCTAAAGATTTAGAAATAAGACGCAACCCACGGACACGACGACATTGAAAATGCGTGCGCCTCTATTACTACGGCTCAACACTCATCATCGAGCCAAAAACTCAAACAAGTGGGACGTACGATTGCGGGGAACTGCGTGCAGTGACTGTACGACGTCTGGCAGAAACGAAATTTGACAATTTTAGTGGAGCCACAAAGCTAACGCAGACGTACGGACCCGTGGCACCGCTGGGTTCGACGGCGAAGCTTGCGTTGCAATGCGTTGCCGTCCTATTCTTCTGGAGTAATCGATCCAGTTCTTCACGCAAAGACTGGTATCTTTGCTTCGCCGAATATACCTAGCTCGGCATGTCAGACGTAGCAGGGTGGTCGCATTCGTCTGGACGACCTACTTTTCTACAAAGCACGCGTCCCAGATCAGCATGAAGGTTCGAAAACGATACTGATGGAAAAGCAGAACTGACGATCTCCAGCGGCCGTTCATCTCATCGCACTGTAGTCTGAACATTTCCTCGTTTCTCACTGCGGTTTCTTTCTCGTTGCGCCGTACCTGTTCCAGAGTTTGATACTGGAGTTGTGCGACTCCAGGTTCCATGGCCAAACGGTCGCGGATATTGTCCCTCGCAGCCGCGAGTTCTGCAAGCTTTTTCTGAATTTCCATCAAAGCGGTCAGGAGGCGGCAACTAATCCCAATAGGAGTGAGCGGAACACTAGTCATTTGGTTTGCAAACAGACCGTGGGCAATCACGCACCGTGCTGCTGTCTTGCTGCGAGTTGTGATACACTTGACACTGGTCGATCGCCCACCGCAGTTCTTCGGCGGTAGCACGACCGTCTGCTATCTTTGCCATGTCCTCCAGGAGGCGCTGAACTTGAGCGTCGACCTGAGGTGGCCCTGTCGTCAAACTCGAAGCAGAGCCGCTGTCCATACGGAGTTGGTGAATGTCCCATCTGGAGAAATGGCGGCGACAAATAGGACACTGGTGTATCTGGTTGAGATAACTAAAGCAAATTTTATCAGCCGAGTCCTTCCTTGTAGTGAGAGGTAACGCAGGTCACTTACGGTCGACGAAAGATGTGACCACAAGGGATGGTGTGTGGGATACCTGCCAGATCCATGTAGCTCTCCGCACAGATATCGCACGTCGAGTTGGGCCCGACTGTGAGCATGATTGGGGAGAGATCAGCTCGGGGCGGGAGGGGGAGAACGAAAGGATATAGCGATGGCGAGGGCTGTACGGCCTGGCGTAGAACACATGTTGGGCTACGACAGCGAGGATCTGTTTGTTTGGCAAAAGCTACACTTTTCTATCATGACACTCTTCCTAGCCAAGCGCATACCCGTATACGCACGCACCCGCTCGCACTCGACCTCCCCGTACGGCCGGTCTCACGTACCCAAGAAACATTCGCGCTCTCTCCCCGCACCCGTCGTACCCCATTTCCTCCAGCACATCACCCGCGCAGACGCATCCACGTTCACACACTGGACGACCTCTCCACGGTCCAAGATCATCCTGACACGCGATACGACCAACAATCCACTCTGGAACGCGACCGAACGCGTGTGCGGCGCATCCTCGGAGAATGCGCAGGATAAGGAGGAGGAAGGGACGGGCCGTATGACGCGCTTCAAGAGGCGCTTTGGCGAGGAAATTGCAGCGGATCAGTGGCTCGAGTTGCAGGCTGGCATAGAGGGCGAAAAGGAGCTGGCGATGGCCAAGGAGAAACCGACCAAGGGTGGAGGAGGCACGAAAAAGAAGTGACCAAGGTTGGTTGTCGATTGCGTATTCTTACGATGGTAAGAGAAATCTCAGTCCCGCTTGCAGTCCGTCGTCGTGCTCGCGATCTACTCGAGAGTTCCTTGGTGAATGCTGGAGACCTTGCAGAATATGCACGCCACCCCTCAACTTGTTCTCGTCCTGTCCTAGCTCTGTATCACTCAGCCTTGGCCCGACACGTGGTGTGTATTCGTCCTTTGCACTGAGAGAAAAATTTGACCACTTCTTCGACGTGGTCCTGCCAGTCTATAATCCCTTGTGCTTGTGTCCACGCATTCGAGTAGTCCACAGCGCAGGATCGCAACTGCCATCTGGCTTGGTAATGTTGGTGTGGTAGTCCTACACGAAGCTAGGTTGCGACGTCTCCGTAACGACCTAGGGCTAGTTTCTAGACAAGGCGGGTAGACAGAGACCCCGCGCACTCGTTGCAGCTCGAGCAAACATAATAGCAGGACATTTGATACTGACATTAGAATCATACTCCCCCGCGAACCGGTAACGACGCCAAAACGCCCATTTTCTGCCATAATGTCCCAGGGGGAAGTATACATGAGGGGTTCTGCAAACGGCATTTACCGGATGTCATTTGAGTGACCCTCAAAGACATGAAATGGCCAGAGACGTGTGAGCACGGAGAACCGCTCTGGCGTTTTATGGATCATCCCGAGCTGCATGCAGGAGTCAGCAAGACCGACGGGGTGATCTGGCTGTGCATGAACCAAGGCCAGTATACCATGGCCAGGCATAGGAATACCCGAGTTTTGAACGAACCCACTGCTCGTTTCAAGTTGCCATTTCTGCGTCGCAGTCGACATATGACCACGCCCGCGCGTGCCTGTTCATCTCCTGCTCGTCTGATACATAAACCGGCACCTTCTCGTTGAAAATGGCTCAGTTAGGAGCCTAAGATGCGCCGATTGAAATTGGGTTTCCAAAACGACTTGGGGGACCGTGCTGTCCTCACTGCGGGAATACCCACTATACTATCATCAGAGTGCAAGCTATGGTATGCCAAATTGAACGAGTCAGAACCGTGCGTCGAATGGTCTAACGAGACCGACTCGGAGAGATGTCCTTACGATGCGACACCCGCACTAAGGATGGTGGACCATGTGAGCGTCAGGAATGCAAGTACATGGTGAGCATTGCCTTTAAAACCTTTTGGAAGGAAACTGATGCGGCACAGAAGGTGTGGGCGGTGTGGGGTGACAGTGGGTGTCCGTAAAAGTGTACACGATAATCGAAGACCCGATGGTTTAGCTCGGCCGTGGTTGTAAGGCAAGTGTCCATGTCAGGCCGGACCAGTCAATGGGAAAGAAATGGTAGTGCAATCATCCCATTCGGTGTCTCGAGGTACTGGGTTGGCGCATCGTAAAGCCAAGCCTATCTGATGTTGCAGGTGAGGGGAAAGTTTACAGGCCAACAAATCAGCGATGACATAGGGAACAGAGATTGTACGACAAGCAACAGAAAAGGCAGTGGCACAGGTAAATGGCACTGAAATTAGGCTTGAGCACCTTGCCCATGAATCATTTGCAGGAATAGGTATGTCGCCAGCGCGGATAGACGGGTGGGTTGTGATGCACGGTGGTACAATCAGGCCAAGGGGGCTGCGTATCAACGGGTTAGCATATCAAAAGTTAATGGGATGAAGACGGCGGCGCGGATGCCATGACCGCTTCGTGGAGCAGGGCAAAAATGACATTGGTGGACTCGTCAAGTGTGTCGTGCCATGAAAGAGGTGGTGACTTTCCAGCCGTCACCATTGTGCAGAACCTTGGAACGATATCTTGCATGGCAGAAGTGCCGAAAACACGATGAAGGGTGAGCGCCAACCTATATGAAGAAAGAGCAACGTGTATGTAGTGCAGAAAAATCTCACACCTTGTATATCGTTTTCCACCACCACTATGGTTCTGGACATGACCACATCGTCGACAACGATTGGTGCGTACTAACAAGATGTAGCCCACGCTGATGCTGATCGTTGGACAAGAGCGCCGTAACCGAACTGAAATCAACGTTGGTAGCCGGGTAAATGCAGTGACTTTTTCAGCGAACGGCGATTATCTCGTGAGCGGCGGTTTGGATGGGGTCCAAGTGTGGCAAATGGAAGACGGGAAAAGAATCGCAACGATGGCAGAGGACGAAAGTTTCTACTGCGTTGCCATGTCCAAGGATGGCAGATACATCGCAGCGGGGACACGCAGGGGCAACGTGCGTGTCTGGGACGCAGAAACACACAAACAAGTCTTTCAGCATGCCAACTCTAGCGGCGCCCTTGGCTTGGATTTCTCGCCCGACTCGACCAAACTCGTCTCGGCATGGAAGTACAGAATAGCGTCGGTCTGGGATATCGCCTCACGCAAACAGGAACAAACACTCCGTCACAACCAATGTATTTGGGCTGCAAAGTACTCGCCTCGAGGAGATCGGATCGCCACTGGCACTAGTGATTCCGTGCGCATCTACGACAGCAGCGATGCGCGCTTACTGGTAGAAGTCGATGTAGAAGTCTACTCGGACAACAACTCCGGTCTCCTCTGGACCAACGATCACCTTTTCGCCCTATCCAAAGGAAAAATCACACAAATCGAACCCACGACAGGGTCACGAGTCTCGGATTGGACTGTCCCTAACACCTTGACATGGACGTGTATTGCTCTACCGAAGCATGAAGAATTCGTTGCATACTCTGCATATCGCACCGTATCGTTTTGGGACGTGGCGACACACACCCAACTCAGCGTCATCCAACACAATGGAGACATAAATTCAATCGCACTCTCACCAGACGACCGTTTTATTGCAATTGGCGGTTTTAAAGGGAAGGTCATCATGGAAAGTCTGTCACATATCGTCGTAAGTACCGTGCTTATTGGAATGATTTCGCTGCATGTACACCATGTTAGGGATCTACTCACGAGCAAGCCCAAGAGCAACCTTTGACCTCGGTTGGCCACGACGACAATGCACCTGGCAACACCCCCGTAGTAGGATCTCCTCGCTTGCTCATCGTACACGTCGAACTAACTCTCTTTTGTATGTACTCTAGGAAGAACCTGGCCAATCTGCCAAAGTCGAGTCCGGGGCGAACAAATCAAACAATGAAAATGGTGGGAGTTATCCTCTCGATGTATGTGTTTGCTTAGGATCTCATCGCTCGCTCGTCATACGCGTCGAACTTACTCCCTTCTGTACGTACTCCAGGAAGAACCCGGTGAACGCGAAAGTGAACCTTCCATCTCTGTAAATGCTGTGCCTCGTTCCATTTTGCTGTATCTCA
>JBBPLW010000634.1:0-10668 GCA_038089995.1 Tylopilus balloui | reverse complement strand
GATCATTGCTGCTTTGTTTAACTCAATGTTAGCCATGATGTCTCCAAGATCTTTGAGATGCTGGTGATGAGTCTTGGAGTTAGTGGGCATGATGGGCATTTGCTTTGAAATGGGGCTAAGAGAACTTTTGATTGCTTCCTTCATGGCCACAAGGTAGGAACATTGACTTTGCACAATGCAGTAACTGCACCTTCATATTCCCATCTGCCATGCTATCTTGCTCCAAAAGCTCTCACTTTTGACATCACTAATTGCTTCCCTGATGGTAGATAGAGGGAGTAAGCAGTTTGAACAGTCATAGTATTATATAATGCTGTTAGGCATGACTCTTGCCTTGAAATGAGAGACTGAAGTGAGGCAGCAGCACAGAACACCACTAGCATTTAATAGTTGTCACTAAATTAGTGTCTACCACCAGATACATCAGTTTAGTGATACATTGGATTAGGACAGCAATGTACCTTCATATATCAACATTGTCCTCAGTATTGTAATGATGGCAACAAGCATGAGACAGAAATGACCCCTGATATGCACCATGTGTTCTTGATGTCTTGGTAGCTTAGCTATATAGCACCATCACTCGACTACTTTGTGGTTCTCAGCAAATGGGTTCACAGATGCAGCAAAAAGCCAGGACTCACAATGCATTTCTGGCAATACCTGAGCAGAAGACCATGCTTAACTTGAGTTAATTCATTTCATTGATATTTGGGCTCAGTCCAGGGGTCAACAAAATCAACAGCAGGGTGTGAAGGTGTGTCAAGTGTAAGGAAGGCATCATAGATGAGATTAGAGTAATGCTGAATGCTTTCGCATTCATGGCTGTCAACTTCATAAAACATGCATGAGCCACACATTGTCTACTTCATGTCTGTATCTACAGAGCAAGTATGGGTTTTACATGGGTAGAACAAATCAGTAAGGTAGATGTGCCATCTTGTCCAGAGTTGCTCCAGACATTTCAAGAATACATGCTTTCAATAGTCCAGAAAAGATTGAGCATCTATGAAAGAACACAGATCTGATAAGGATCATGTCAGGGCCTGGAGACACAAAGGGTAAGCCATCATCATCATTGAATACCATTTTAAACCACATCACAATTCATCACAGAAACACTAGTCAGGAAAGAACTCAATCTTGAGATACACATCATCAACAATTTCATCAAGAATTGTGTCTGTCAAGTGGACACCAGCCACCAAAGTCCTCTGGTTGTCTCATTGGTATTACTTCACTCCCATCCAATTGATTGCAAAGGAAATTTATCATATGCTTTCTGTCATCACATTCCTCATCCTTTCCTTCAGTAAAATGAAGAAGCGGAGCAAAGCTTACTGGAGAAAGAAAACCATCATTGCCACCATCCAACATTGCCATGACCAGTTGCTTGCAAGGGATGACAGCACCACATTTCTCCTTCATGTCATCACAGAATCTTTGCTTACAATTGCCTTAAATAAAGAAAAGGGCATCATGTTGCCCAATGGGAAACATGTGATCACATGGCCAGATGGCATTAAATTTGACGGAGAGATAGCATCAAAGCTCATCTTCAAGATCAGTGATACAAATAATCACAGCAACAAGATCATGATGAAGCAGCTGCATGGAAAGTGAGTGCAGAAAGTCAAAATCATGTCCTGTCACATGCATGGCCCATCATCATAGGCAAAAACTGTCTATTAGAAAACCTCATGCAGTGTCAAGCAAGATTGCCATTTTCCTTGACAATCTCATGTTGGTATGTCTCTTCATTCATCTTCATGTAGCTTGCATATCTCATTTACCCTTTTGTTGATATATACAGAGGGTTTCATAATGAATTCCATATAACACAGAGATCTAGACCACAACATTGCCAATGAAGGCATTACTACTTCCTTAGAATAGCTGCCAGACAACAATGCTCTTCCCCTCATGATTATATGCAAGGAAGCAATCTTGGACAAGAAAAAAAGAAAGGCTAGAAACATGGATGATAGTGATAGCAATTCAGATGACAATAACAATGGCCAAGGTGAAGAGAGTGATGCCAATGCTGACATCAACAAAGATGATGAAAGTGAAGACATGCAGACAGCTCATGTCAGAAGTAAAGATAGGGCATGGATTGGGCACATGGTGAAAGATAAAGGCAATGAGAAAAAGAAGGTAGAGGACAAGGACTCAAAGACCTCTAAGAAAACCAAGATAATTGTCTGCTTGTTTCCCATCTATTAGACCAATGTGTTGCTCACAAAAACTGGCCAGAAGCTACTGCAAAAGGACAATCAGAAACAGCAATTTTATATCTTGTTCAACAAAGACAGCCTCACCTTCTGCCCCTCCAAAGCTGCTTATTCATCCCCATCCACATATGAGACAATTGAAGACACTCCAGGAAAGTGCAATTGATGTTGCAAACAGTAATGATACCATGGCTAACAACTTAAGCAAAGAAGCAATTACTAATCCAGAAGGTATCAGCATGAATGAATACTGATGATTCTCCAGATGCCAGTCCAATCCTGACAGATAGAAACAAAAACAATGCTCCAGACATGTCTCAAATCAACTTCATGCAACCTCCATACATCTAGACCACAAAGGACAGCAATGTCAAAATTCCTGATTGGTCTTCCACTCAACATTTAGACAATCTAGTTTCAACATAACTGCCCGACAATGACAATGATCACATGTTATTCAATGAAGGTGTGTCCATCTTGCATATCCATCCATTTGTGTGTTGTAAAATCACTACATACATGCTGCCTTACATGCCAGTAGTGATTTCACATTATGACATGTCTGATGATAATTTCTACATCATATCCCACAATGTTTGATTTTATCCTCTTTCAGTATATTTCATATTCTCATTTTACCATATTTGCCATAGCCTACATGTACAAGACAAAATAGTCTTTCATTCCATCATGTTCATTTAGTTACACCCTAACCCTGACATCTCTTTTCACCCAGGATAATATCCTGCTGATCTCTCCCACATATCCATCAATTGTACATTCTTCTGATTGATTGATCATTGACCCATTCATTCACAATGATGTTCTCTCTCCATAAATACATAGCTATCATGAAGGTCATCCATGATCTTGACCCTTTTCCCACAAATGATCCTCATCACATTGTCCATGATATCTCTTCTAATCATTCCCATTCCAATGTTTGTTAACTCTTTGTAGACTTCCCAATCATCCTGTCACTTCTTCCCCCACACCCACTGCCACAAAGTGTGTCCCTCATCCAGAGCTTTCTTATCCCATTCATCCAATCCCATCCCCATAAATCTCACATGACATCCTGCCCATGTCCTTTCACATGAACTTCACTTCCCTATTCTCATCCCATCACTCCATTGCTTCATGTGACTTCCTGTCCTTTTTCTTTGTTGACACCCATTCTCTACTCCTCCTTTTTCTCTTTCATGCATCATACATTTCCCATAATCCTCTGACTTACCCCATAACCACTTTGCTTGCTATCACATTTCCTAGCTCACCCCATTACTCTCTCTGCTCTCAATCCATCTTTTCTCTGCCCCACAATATACCCTTATCCTTCTTATCCTCTGGTTCACCTCCTCTCTCCAACAATCCTCCTCTCACCATCATGTCCATTCCCATCCTGTCCTTGACCCTCTCTCTATTCCTGTCATCCCTATTACTTCTCTAGAATGTACTTCTTCTCTTTCCTTCTTTCCCAAATCTAACCACAGATCCATATCATACCCCCTCTGTTATTCCTATGTATCACTTGATCTCCTTATCCTTTCCTTTATCCTTCTTTTCCCCTTTCTTCCTTTCAATTTTACCTGCAAGCCAACATCCATTCTCTCTGTGTACAATATATATGAATAATTCCCTTGGACATGGATTCCAACTTGATCCATCATGTCTTATCCTTTCTTCATCTGGACATGTAATGCCCTACTTTCATCCTCAGATCTTCCTACTTGATACATCCCCTCTCTTGTATGGCTTCACACAACTTTCCCTTCCTAATTTTCCTTCCTTCAATATCATACACATCCCAGATCACATGCTCACAATGACCCATATAATCAGGACATCATAGATGATGCAATAATAAGGTCTTTACAGACTCAGTAACTCAACTTCAATCAATACTCCACAACAACCCCTTTTCACTCCATCTCTCTCACAACCCTCACAAACCTCTACTGTAACTCTTGTGCAAATCATGCTCTTTGTCTCCTTCAACATTATAGTTATCTCATCATGCCCAACTCTCTTCTTCTCAATCTTCAACATAATAACCATCTTGTCTCAGCCATGGATAGCCATTTCATAGACTATTCTCTATGTCTTGATTCAAGACTTAGTCTCAATACATTCCTTCCCTCTCCCACAGTTACCCACAATCATACCTAGCACATACAAATCACCTTCTCAAAGATATTCAAGCTTTGGCCAAATACCCATTCAAACCTCCCCTTCTCTACAACAGATTGCATGCTCAACATTAGCACTCATCAACAAGAAGAATCCTGGCTTGCCTTCATCCCAAACACCATCCTTGATCCTCCCATTCTCCTTCCATAGGGTCACCATCACAACCTTCTCACAGAGGACATGATTTCTTTACTTACTCCTACCATAGCGATGATCCCAGCTCACATCTACATGATCATATTGTTCTTTGCCCACATTCTCTCTGCCATGTGATTTGATGATATACATCTTGCCAACCCTTATGTAGAAGATGTTTCCAGGGAGTCAATCACAAGGGAGATGAACCTACTGTGAGCAAATCCCAGAGCTCTAGAACTCAACCTTCCCCAACTCAGGAAACTTTATATCCAAGTCAGGGCATGTTGACCTGCATGGGTCAATAGTACCCCCAGGTTCTGAAAGTCTAATGGTTTCCTCTCCAACAACTCTCCCATCACCCTCATAGTCAGATATAGCCAGAATCTGTCTATTTATTCTGTCTTCAATGAGAGGTTACATGATAGCATCTATGAAAGTTGACACAAGGATGAATGAAGTTGACACAAGGATGAAAGTCTTATATGCATACCCTTTTGGTATTCATGAAACAATATGGTAACATGCAGGCAAGCACCATGCCTCAATTCTACAAGCCTGTTATGGGCATGATCAATGAAGCATTGATGCAACCCATGAATGGCAACAAGAATGAGAATGACAAGAACAAGAATGAAGAGGATGGAGGGCAGGAGCAGCATTAACAGTGATACATGGCACTCACTGTCAGATTTATAATGCAATCTCTCACAGGGTATGCAACCAAGCATGATTTCACTATGTTTAGCTAGGTTTGGTGACCTCTGTCTTCTGTGAGGCAACCATGATGATAAAGCATGACAAAAAATGGTTTATGACCAGGAAGGTGTTTTGTTTTAATGGACTTTCTTACTAGTGGCATGTGAGCATTCTTCAAGGGGACAACCAACCCCAAGTATTGCAGATTGAGCAGACATACACTATGGACATCTACAGGCTTCATTGACAACACAAGAATGAAAGGTAAGACATGCCAATCATTCTTATATGATATCTCTTTTAAACACATGCAGGACTATGATCATCTTTTGCAATGATTATCTGAGAAATGTGATACACAGTAGCAATGTGATACACAGTAGCAATTGGGGTATTATTATAAGCATAGATGGCTATGGAGGCAGATTCAATTGATTCTTTGTGCCCAGACTCATCCAAATATCATGTACAATGTAGATGGAAGAAGCATCTCTATAACCAGGGATTGAGGGACACAAATCACTGCTAGACAATGAAGATGTCAGCAATGATGTTCAATCTGAGAGCTCAGAGGATGAACCTGAATCAGACATTAGAGTTGGGATGGGCAAAATGATGGATGAAGGGAAAGATGAACTTGTAAATTTAGAGTTGAACTCAGGTGAAGAGAATGACATTGTCATTGCAGATGAAGGAGAGGAACTTGACAAAGAAATATGGGCTCAGAAGGGATATGATTCACTATAACTACACTAACTGTCATTGGTGCATTCAGGTTTTACATTCATCTGCAAGAAGGCAATATCTTATATTATCACAACTTAAGTTAGATGCATGGCTATTCTTAGTTGGTGGAGTGATTTGTCTGGTTAATTCTGATAATAAATGAGATCTTAACCTACTTAATAGCCAGGTTAGCTTTTGCTGACCTCTGGCTTTTTAGAGGGACTGTTGGCATCTAGTGTAATATAAGTGATGAAAGTTTGAGGCAATAACAGGTCTGTGATGCCCTAAGATGTTCTGGTCTGCATATGTGCTACACTGACAGAGAATGACCACACACACTATGTGGGGAATGCCTCCTTGTGGCTCCACCTGGGTAATGTCAAGTTCCCCCATAACCCCAAGTATCCTAAAAGGGACCTTGCCACAAGAGGACTAGGGTCTGGTGCACTGGCATCAGAAAGCATGTCCAAAGCTAAATAGACTAGACAATAGTACTGTCACTATACTCTGCACACTCTTCTTACTAGGCAGCTGACTATGCCAATGCTCTGACTA
This sequence comes from Tylopilus balloui, assembly GCA_038089995.1. Taxonomy (NCBI): domain Eukaryota; kingdom Fungi; phylum Basidiomycota; class Agaricomycetes; order Boletales; family Boletaceae; genus Tylopilus; species Tylopilus balloui. Next base: position 4,129 of record JBBPLW010000634.1, on the reverse strand, counting down.
GTGGAAAACAGAAATACTGAATCTAAGAAGCACAATGTATCATGACAGACACCCAAGTCTACCACTTGTCTTGTAAGGATAAACAATGAGTACATTATCCATGAAAATAAAGTACAGCAGAAAACAAACAACAGAAGGATTGAATATACCATTCCTAAGGGGTCAAACAAACAAGCAAGCAGAGGTTTAATACCATAGATATATAAATAGGTGCTTAACAGGTCCTCTTCCCATCACCCACACTCACCCCCTTCTTTCAATGCCATGCACTCCCTCTACTCCTATCTCTTTTGCTGTAATCCCCATTGCCTCTACCAAGTAGAAATGCTCTAATGAAGAACCCATGGCAGACAAGATGGAGGAGTTACCACCTAGTGGCAAGGGTAGCTAGCCCAAGTTGCTGGTAGAGATTGTCCCAACCGAGGTAGAAGATGCATTTGGGGAAGATTCAACTTGGTATGGTAGTAATTTTCTTGCTGCCATCACAACCCCTGAGGACCATTGTCATTTCCAAGGCTTCACATACCTTTGGCTCGTCTTTGCCACAGCCTTTAACCATAGCTACCAATTTGATCTAAAGAACTTTGTAGTCAATTTTGTGATAGAGTAGTGGGGGATAAGTCCAGAGTAGATAGAAAGATTTCCCAGTGGAGAAAAAACCCTTAAATATTTACTTACATTTGAGGCAGATGACATGTGGAGACATCTATGGAAGCTTCCAAGAGGTTAGGTAAAGCTTGCTCACAGGCTAGGCCGTCAGATCAGAGCCCCATTGAAGACCTACCAATCCTACCAATCTCTCTTTCCCATGATCATCCTACATATACCCATCAGCCTTCCTAAGTTCTCAGTCCAGTGCACCCTTGAATGGTTGCCTTTCATATGGAAGGTAATCCAGCTGCAGAGAGTTAGATTGAAAAATGGTGCATGAACAGACAGACTCCAGGTTATGATAAAGACAAGGGAAACCAGAGATGTCCCAGTCTCATGAAAACAAGAGCTGTTCACACTTTTGTTTACAGTGTATGGCATTGAGCTCGAACTTGCCTGATGACAGCTCTGCACCACCTGTGGTGACAACAACCACACCAGCCTGAATTATCCCATTCAGCAAAGGTTAGCAGATCCTAACTCCAAAAACCTATCTTTTGTTGACCCAAATGTCCAAAGAAGTCCTCCTTCACCAGAGACTAAGGATGATAAAGGCAAGGAGACCACTTCAGGCATAGATGCAGAAAAGCAGGAGGTGGTGACAAAGAAGCCTGAGAGGGCAAAGGGGTCGAAAAAGAAGGGGTCGAAAAAGAGAAAGAGTAAGGAAACTTAACCTCTGGCTAAGAAAGCCAAGGTTTGAGTAACTACTACTACTCTATACCCTTGTAAATCTTGATGTGTGTTTGCTGCTCTCTTGTCGCTATACAAAGCTAGTATCAATCTCACCAAAAAGACTTGATTGAATTCAAAGCAAATAGCATTGGAAGAAGTCTGAGAAAAGTGATGCTTGAATGCCAAGCATAATATCCCTTGGAATAAGTATCATAATTGATCTATTAATATAGATAACAATGAGTGAAATGGATGTTGTCAGATGGCCTAGACCATCAAATAACTCAATGACAATCCAGAAAACTTATAAATTTTTTAAACTAACAGATTACCCAATGTCAGAAAAACTGTGTTTAGGGCAGGTCAATGTGTACCTTGGGAAATGAACCTAACTAATAGCAATAGAATCAATCACCCAATGTTAGAAAACCTGCATTTAGGGCAGGTCAATGTATATCTTGGAAAATAGAATCAGCACCACTCTAACCAAGAAAACTCTATTGTGTCCAAAACAGAAAAGTCTAATAAAGAAGAACATAACCTGGAGGTAGAAAAGTATAGGAATAAAATAAGAACACATGTACCAACCAAGGCATGTTGTCATTCTATCCCTAATGTACCAACTGCTGTCACTGAAACTACTATATAGGGGCAATGATGGACAAGAAATGAACTGGTGAACTATGGCTGCATTAAGTCATGTACCTAGGAAAAGCACCCTATCTATGAGTGGAATGCAGACAAGTCCCTAATGACCTGGATGAACTCATGTGCTTACCCAAACACAAAATGTAGGACCATAGCATGGCAACTGAATGGTTCACAATTTCCATGTCTAATCCTCGAACTCCTTCAAGACAGGCTGACTACCTACTTGATTGTAAAGCAAGTTCCCACTTTATCACACACATATGAACAAAACCAAATCATAGACAACCCACAACCTGGTCTGACCTCATGCTTTATGACATCTGTAAAAGAAATCAAGCCTAAGGCTGCTTCCCAGATGTCCAAGGTCCACATGGGTGCAGATAAAGGGAACAGTGAGGGTGAGATGGAGACCTTCAGCAGGGAGCCTAGCTTTATTTCATTTGAAAGACAATCCATCAGTTCAAACCCACTAAGCTTGCTACCAGATGATGACCTTCTTAGTGAAACAGGGAAAGAGCTATTTGAAGAAATAAAATGAATAGATAAGAATGGAAATGTGGTGGAAGACCAGCAAAAAGCATGGAAAGCACATCACATAGTGAGGTCACAGTTGGCCAATACATAGGCTGTGGGCATCCATCTACCCCCATTCTTAAAAGAATGCTACAAACTGGCTCAGTTGAAAAGATCTGGACTGAAGCTAAAAGTTGGCAATGTGAAAAACATCACTACCTAACTAGAAAAGATGCAGCACTGGAAGAGAACACCTCTGGATGGACAAAACAACATCCCAAGGATCCAAGTACAGACTCATTGAAATTGGAACAGATAGTGTCCACATGGACTCTTCAATCTTCCTTTGCTCTTCAGACCGGATGGACCTTAAAAATGCAATGATGAAGCCTGTGCATTTCTGTCTGTTTAACACAGGTCATTGGAGCAAACAAGAAGTCTAGGATATTTTGAAAGATTGAATGACTCCTGAAACCCTTGATGGGATAATACAAGTCCAAACTGTCCAGCAGCCAAATGGATTCCCAAGAGTGGACATTTGGATAGAAGCCAGAGTAGCTGCAGGACTTAAAAGAGAATTGTACATGATGGCCTATCAAAGAAAATATGATACTACAGTCAACTACAAATTTCCCCTATATAGATTGTGTCAACACTGAAAATCAAACAAAGAAATCAGCCAATGGAGACTAGATGTTTGGAGACCATGGAGGGATAGACTACCAGAAAGGCATGCTCTTGTTGAAGTGCTGAAAAAATCACCACAAGGTAAAATAGTAACCTTGAATATAAATGGCATGGGTGTCAAAAAACCCCTAGTTGAAAATCTCTTGGTAAGTTCAGACATAGATGTTCTTGCAATACAAAAAACCCTGCTAGATGAGAACTCATACAATTTTTAACTTGATGGTTATGAGGTCTATGCAAGGCAGAAAGTAAATGGATTCCAAGGTCAAATGCTATTGATAAACTGAGCATATCCTTCATATGAACTAAATGGAGACAAACATAACTGCTTTATTCATATAAAGGCTGCAAAGTTTAGGGGAGCCAAGCCATGGCACTTCATCTCAGCATATTTACCATCAGGAGGTAGTTGTCAGAAAGAAAAAACAAAATGTCTACAAATAATACTGAAGGAATATGATGTACAGTGGCTCAAATAAGTGTCCCAATGTTGGAGCATTTTGGAAAGACTTAACATTTGCAAAAGAACTAAAATGTATTAGCTCTAACATAGCCCTGACCCCTGCCCTGAAGATGAGCCCTTAGTCATGTGATTTGGTTGCCATGTGATTGAGATATAACCATTTCAAAATCACATGTCATTGGGACACTTATTTGACCCTGATGTTATCAGTCATCATTTGGTAAATAACATAATGTTCTGATGGATGCTGTGCTTCAACCCTGTCTCATTATGTAACTTACATAACCCTGAGCACTATAAAGGGCAGAGATTCTATCCAGTTAACCCTACTTTACCATGAAGCCCATTTCTACCTCTGCTAGAGCCAATATCCTCTTTCTCTCTGAATCTGGCCTTTCTGCTAGGAAGATATCCTCCCAAACTGGTCTAGGGAAGTCTACTGTGGCCAGGGTTATCAAAGAGATTCATCCAAGCAAGGAAAACATCAAATTA
>JBBPLW010000633.1:0-10670 GCA_038089995.1 Tylopilus balloui | reverse complement strand
CACAGATCCTCGGCGCCCTATCATGACAGGGAGGGCTGGATCACGGATCCACCCCATACCCCATTCGGACCGAATCGGAGTTTGCCGACGAGTGGTCCTCGAGCGCAGCGCCACTGTAACGGCTACGAAGTTGAGCTTGTTGCAGAGACGTGTGTGTACATCTTAATCCCGGCTGACGCGCCACTCTGTAAGGTTTCGATTAAGACGACCCGTACGAAGAATTGGACGCACGAGGACCTCTGAATCGAACTGCGGTCGCTAGTGGCCAAAGGGACCACCTAAATCTATTCTCAATCAACAACTCCCACAGCCCGAGCACCGCAAGATTTCTCCACGACCTCATCCAAACATGACGATCAGGTTTGGTAGTAAATTCCTGCGCCTGGATTCCTAGAGTCGACACGATACAGTCATTTACCTTGATTCCGGTGCGTGGTGAACGCCATGGTGATTATAATCAGCCATTTCGCCGTGCTGGCATTTGAAGATTGATAACGGAGTAGGCACCTTGCAGAGTTTCTTAGCTTATGATTCGATGTGACCCTCACAAACGTGCTCTTCCAGGGTCGCACCTCACTACTCACCAGTACTTGATGAACGATGCCAAGGTCAAGGGGATCCGATCGCGCCCACCAACCGCATAGTAATATTGCCCCGTATGTCCCCTGTTAGGATCTGGGCCTCCGCACCTCGCCGAGGAGGGGAAAATGACTATGTCCCGACGTTTCTTGAAGCATTGAACGAAATTAACCTCATGGGGCTGCTTCCAGCGAGGGATGCATGCACGAGGCAAAAGGTACATCGAGTCTTATTCCCCGCGGTCCATCGCAGTACTGATGATGAGTCCTGAAAAAGAATATCAGGCAATCGGCATCCCTTGAAAGGAATAATTTCAATCGTCGCCAAACCTTGTCCGGGGATGATCGATGATCATTGTCTATGTTTCCATACGTGTGCATCGAGCTGGTAGCGGCGTGCTGGGCGAGGGTTATGCCCGCCCGTTTTACGTCCCAGATTCGCCGCTGAGCGCTGAGCGTTGAGCAATGTCAAGAGAAACACCGCGTTTCATGATGGCCGCTCCTCTGTATGACTACTTCGTGGCTGTTCCACGTGTTCGACTTCCCCTTGGGAAGGTAATAGCCCCCAGGCCCGTCGACGGAGTTTGATTCTGACTGTGACAACACGATCTAGTCCGTCAATCAGGCGACATCATGAGTGACGATTTGTGGAGAATCTGTGAAAAAGGATCCGTCGAGAAGGGCCCAGGTGGGGAGTGCGCCGGGTCGAGTTCGCGCTGAATTCGAGAGAGTGACTACGTTTCCGCGCTTGGCCCTAAAATTAAGGGTGGTGGCAAGAATCCCAGTCGAGGCTTGTGATTACTCAGCTCCGTTTTCAGTCACATCGAATCGTCTGGGCTGGTTATAGTTCCATTTGGCCTTTCCAGCGAGGTCTGGACCAACGCAGCGCATTGAACGTTAGGCCAGGTAAAGCTGAAAAAAAAAACAGGGTGCAATCATGCTCGCGAATTTTTATGTAAGCTCTGACTCTGGTTCTTGACACAAACCCGCCGACTCAGCACCGTGTGGTGAGAGCATAATGCCATTGGCAAATGCCTAGCTCGAGACATGCTTTCAGGTTTTAATCCCTGAATGGGACGAGCAGTGCGAGCGAAACATCTCATAGCTAGACACCTCGAGCGAATTGGTTGGTTGGCCCGATGGCGCTGCTCACGCAGTGGACAGATAAACGTGAGTCTTTCAACATCTCTCAGTATCGGTTTTTCTCAGCGCTCAGATATTGCTCAATGCGTCATAGTTTGGTCTATCGCTTCAGATTTGAGGTACGCAGAATCAATTCCGAAAACCAAATCGGAACAGCATGTTTCAACTCATCCATCTAAGTCTAGTATAAGACCGCCGTTTGTCCTTTGTAACGCCGCTGGCTTATTACAGCCTGACGTTGCATCAAGTTTCAAGGACGTATTGGCGACTAACGTCACCGTGGTAGCATATCGAGTGTATGTATTTGTGCATTTCACCAATCCATTCGCGTTTTCTCATCTCACGCCGTGGGGGGTGCTCGGGTGTAGACCGGGTATTGTTAAAAAGTGAGGATCACATCCGAAGCAGTATCTATACCGACTCTGCGTGGCAAAAAAACGCATTGTACTTCCGGAGAACACAAGCCCATTTGAGCCAAAGGGGTTATTGGCGCGGCATCTTGCATAGCGTTCCTGTTCTTGAAGACTTCCTATTTGTTTAAAGCACACCTGCGGTGATCTGGGTCGATCTGAGTTTAGATCATAAATGGTGAGTTAATAGTGTCTCCAGTGAATCATCGCTCCAGTGCTCAAGACTTTACTGACTTCTCGATATATAGTTGTCGCGGGTAATCACCAATGCGGTACTTTTCAGGGAATCGCATGTCAGAACCACGTGTAGCAGCTGAACCTAACACTTGCTCCGGAGCATAAAGAGCCAGTGTGAGCGACCATCTCTCCCAATCTATCATGTCCCGACCTTCAGTTTTGGATGCTTCTCTTCAGCTGGCTATCGCCAATCGGGCCAGGGAGGGCATGACAGTATTCCGTCTCGATGAGCCCCTCCCGTCTTCTGCTCCAGATTTCTTCTCAAACAATTATCTATCGTTATCCTTTGATCGCTCCGTCAGGGACATTTTCTTGCATAAAGTGCAAGCAGCAGGTCCAGCTCGTTTGCTCGGATCCACTGGCTCCCGCCTTTCAACGGGCAACTCTTTGGAGTTCAATGCGCTCGAGACCGCATTCAAACGTTTCTTCGGGGCCCCATCCGCTTTGGTTATGGCTTCCTGCTTTAGTGCCAACCTCGCATTCATTGCCGCTGTTCCGCAGAAGGACGACATCATCATCTATGATGAGTTTGTTCATGTGTCTGCCCGAGACGGCATACGTGTATCGTCCTGTGCCTCGTACCGCTTCTCCCACAATTCCCTAGCTTCCCTCAAGGAATGCCTTCTCAGTGTCCTTCGGAAACATCCCCAGATTGCTCGAGGGACCTCCACCGTATTCGTTCTATTGGAAAGTTTGTACAGCATGGAGGGCGATTTTTGTCCTCTAACAGAGATGGTGGAACTCGTAGAGACTCTTATACCTGCCGGACATGCGCACATCGTCGTGGACGAGGCTCACACGTCCGCAATATGCGGACCCAATGGGTCTGGGTATGTCTCGCTCCTAGGTTTGAACAATCGTGTCCACACCAAGATACACTCGTTCGGTAAAGGCTGGGGCTTTCACGGAGGCACGTACTACCCGTCTTTTGAGAATATGCAATCAGACCCTCATCCCCATGCTGTCCTTGTTTTGCAGCCATCGTCTTGACCTCGACCATCGTAAGAGAATACTTGATCAATTTCGCAACGAGTCTCATGTATTCGACGGCGACGCCATACACCGACATTTATGCACTTGAGGCATGCCTCAGCGTCGTATCGAGCGCACGCGGCCAAGAGGTAAGATATTGATTGCCGGGGTCGTCCACACTCACTAATCCGGCGTACCCATTCCCATCATCGATCCTTCCTCCAAAGCTCCGGCGGAACCTAAATCGTCTATCTCGTTACGCACGCGAGAAGCTATCTACCGCCCTAAAGAGCGTTCCCAGGGCCATCCTCGCGGTCGGCGACGACGCACCAGATGCGTCGTCAGTCGTGGTCTCTGGTCGCGCCTTGTTTTCCCCGATCGTCCCCGTGTATACGCCTCGCGCGGGGAGCCTGGCGGATTATTTGCTAGAGAAAGGATACGCGGTCTCCGCGTTGACGCATCCGGTCGTGAAGAGACCCCGAATTCGCATCAGCATCCATGCGTCGAACACGGACGCGCAGATCGATGAGCTTGCTGACGAACTCCTGGCATGGGCGAGGCAACAAGATATTGCGTTACCCCCTGCACGGAACGCTAGCGACAAGACAGACACGAGAGAGTTGGCAGGCTTGGAGGCGAGAGCGAGGCTTTAGAAGGGTGGTCGACGAACAGGTTCGATCAGCGAAGTGTACGTTGCAACGCGGCAACAAACGTGCTGTGCCCTGCACAGCATGTTTTGTTTTCCCGGTTATCATTGCTTTTGTACTGTGTCCACTTATCTTGTTTTCTCATGTGTGTTTTTTTTGCTGGTTTTTCTGAGACCTCTTTGCCGTGCCCGGGACCGATGATCGCGCGGAGGTTTAGAGACTGCAATAAGTTGATACACGGGCCACGCCTACCCTGGCAACGCACATGGTGTTTCAGATATGCGAAATCTAAATTTTGCTGCCAACACGGTCTCTTATAATAGGTCTACCCTCACAAGGCTCTATACTGTTGTGTCATATATTTTTAGAACGTTCTTCTCTTGTTCCCCTTATGCCACAAGGGAGGGTATGTGTGATCTGGGGGAATTAGTAGCACACATCCTTTTTGTCTGATGATGTGAATCCATTCCATCTGGTATCCCAACTCTAGAAAGCAGTCCCTTTGTGGCCAAGGTCCACGACTTTGGAACCACAGTTATCGTCCCGAAGAAGCCCTTGGAGGTTTTTGCCCGGTCAAGTGCTTCGACGGCGTTGCCCAGCAGAAAAACCGCCGCAAGGTCGGGGAACGCAGCGACTTGCCGGGCGAAAGCAATATGACGACGTCGCCTCGTGCATGGGCGCAAGCAAACACGACTAGGGAGCTACGCATCGCCCGAAAACCGACACGAGACGACACCAAAGAGACGGCGAGCGAGTGCGGATAGGGCCCTACGGAGGCGGGGCGGACCGCACCAACCAGCTGCGTGCTTCCAGGAACCCGGAGAGAGCGATGGCCGTGGGTCGATCTTCAAGTTAAGTGAAAAAAAAAAAAAAGTGCGACGCATTCGTGCGTACGTGCTGCGGCGATGATGCATACAACAGCTACCTGTGCCAGTGGTAACACAGTTAGTTCCTCTGGAAAGGGAAAAAAATTGCAAGTGCCAGTGAAGCGCATCATGGCGGCCTCATCGAGGTGCGCATGTGGGTGACGAGCGACCTAGCGATGGTCGAGGAAGACAACAAAAAGCCGCTTATGCAGCAGGGAGAGGCCAGCGAAGGATGATCGCAACGTCATAGTCGTGCATTCCGTTCGTCTATCCGGTCGATCGTGCCAGTGGGAACATGCAGTGACACGAGTGGGTCGTAGAATGACAGTGAGTCCACGGTAGACGGCGATCGTAACTGCCCCACCCGCACGCCCCGCTCACCGTGATACGATATTTCTACAAGCGAAAACGTCGATCATAGTTGGCCGTTTTCGGGGGCGCGTTTTTCAGACATGTAGATGGGTTGCTTGGGTAGGGGGGGACCTGCATAGATCAACAAATTAACGTTCCTAACGGGAAAAATGTCTTGGACAAGTCACAGACCGCAGGCGCACAAAGTACAACTTGCGAGCGGAAGATCCCCTGCAGCCCGTCCGCGCCAGAATTTCGCGATTCCGGTCACATGGAGGTCTGCTGCAGCACGACATCAGGGTCATCTCCATCCCACTCATTGTTTGCCATCCGGAAAGCGATCAGCCTACGCTTCGCCCGGAAAGTCAAGGGATACACGCGTGGGATCATAAATGCCATGCTCCCGAATTAGATACTACAACACGTAGGGTATATCGTCGCCATCGTCACAAACATGAATCGTCAGCAAACATAACTCGAAAAAACAAGACAGCAACGTGCTACAAAAAAAAAAGTCCACATCCAAAAAACGGTCTATTTACGCCTTCACCTTCATGTGTTTTGGGACGAGCGTCGACAGCATGGACATCATCGAACGTTTTCCTTTGGAAGGTACCTCTGGCGTAGCCTGTTTGGGGCGGAGGGTCTCATAGAACCCCGTGCCCTGAATCTTGGCCACCTCGAGCTCAAGCTCACTCGGCTGGCGACTGCCATCTGCGCCCGCAAATGTACCCGCACCCCAGGGCGACCCTAAAAAAATACAATACGCGGTTCATAATCATGCCCCCAAACCTCAAAACAAAAACGCACCACCGTGAACCTCGGTCACGTTGGAGAGTTGAGCAAACGTGCGGCTATAGCCGAGAGGGACGTAGATCATGCCATGGTGCACGATCGTGGAGAGCGCATTCATGACGGTCGATTCTTGTCCACCGCCCGACGTACCCGTGGAGACGAACACGCCTGCATATTTGCCTGCCAAGGCACCACTGGCCCAATGTCCGCCCGTGGCGTCCCAAAAGGTCTGTCGGAGGATGAGATTAGATTCACGAAGCAGGTGATGCATGACGACACCCACCTTCCACTGGGCGGAGAAGTTGCCGAAGCGAGTGGGAACGCCAAAGAGGAAGGCGTCAAACTCGGCGAGTTTCTCGACGTCCATGATGGGGTAGTCTGGTTTAGCTGGGGCGCTCATTTTGGTGAGGACCTCAGCTGGGAGCGTCTCTGGGATTCTAGACGTGCGATGAGCGATCGGGGTTGAGTCGACCGTCGGAGACAACGCAAGGGAAGGACGTACTGGAAGATGGTAGCAGAGCCACCAGCTGCGGCAACACCCTCCTTGACGGACTCGGCCACTAGAATATGGTCAGAGCGCTCGAAACATACGCTTGCAATGCCATAGACTCACTCTTAGCGATATGGCCGTACATGGTGTAGATGACGATAGCAATCTTTGGGGAAGACATGTCGAGCGGGGGAGGGATGTGTAACGAGGCTTACTGGGGAGACGACTGGACTGGTATTTGTACCATTGCATCGCTCGGTTTAGATTGGCGAGACGGCGTGTCATCGGGGAATGTGGTGGGGATACGCTACTACCCAGTCTGGTAATAGAAAAGACACGGTCATACAACTGGAGCAATACGATCATGGTCAGCATGGACAAAAACGCATCGGTCGTACTCACGAGAAGTCGAGTTGGGCTGCGCTGACCAACTCTGAGCGTGGCCAAGTTGCGTCACTCGGTGAGTCAGCGCGGTCGCTTGGACCACAAATCAAACCTCGGGAATTACTCACGGAAACAAAGTCACCTCCTCCGACTCTCCGTGCGCGTTGGCGGGTCCACTTGGTCATGGCCTCGCACCCCACGGTCTGCCCGTCGCGTGCTCGTTTCCAACCCTACACACACGACATGGCTGCGGTTCTCAGACGCAGTATAGGCACGCGCTGTCGTATCTTACGAGAGGATCATACGCGTGGGAAGTCACATTCCCACGTTATCCCAGGCGTTTTTCAACTGCGGCATTTCAGCCTCGGAGTTCTGTCACGGGGAACTTGGATGCCGCTCGCGATGTTGACCTTGACCATTACACTCGTCTTTACGGGGTGTTATCCACCAGCGGAAGCCACCGTGCTAAACTGTTTAGCAACAATGACCCACGGGCTCCCACTGGACGTGGCGCGACGCCGTGTGAAGATGATAGATCTGGATTAGCAACGGTCCACGGGTGACGACTCCGAGACCTGGCACCATTACTATCAGCATACAGCAGAGCTCGTGGGGAGAGCAACGTGTGTGTGCAAACCATAGAGCAAGCAGTCACTCTACCGCCGTCGGTATTCCACGTGCGACTCCGGACTGGTCCAGACGCTCCGCTGCGTGCCTGTTGCCCTCTTCGTATGTGACCAGGATGGCAACGTCAAAGATTCCGAATGGTGACAAAGTGAAAATGCAACATCTTCTGCGTTAGTCGCTTCCCGCTTCAAAGCCGAATAGAGCCTCTCGTGCACCCTGTCAAGGCCAGGGCGAAGTATAGTCACATTTCCGCAGGAACGCATGTCGCCTGCTGCATTTCAAGAACAATTGCTGGCGATTGGTTGTGGTCGAGCATGTCCAAGTCATCCAATCTTCCGTATAGAACCGGATGATCTCTACGAGGCATATTCTTGGTACGTCTACGCTTCTGTACTCTAGATGCTCTGCGAAAGATCACCAAGGAGCTACCAAACAACCCAAAGGTAGACAACCGTGAGGAACGAGCCACGGCTTACCACCTGAACATGACGACCGGTGACGCTCGTAAGACGACGGTAGACGACCTAATCATGCAAGAGTCGCCTACTCCATGCCCACTAAATGTCTAGAGCACACACGGGATGACAGAACTTTTCGAGCTTGATGCTCGTTGAAGACGGGGCTAAATTCATAGAACACCATCGCTCCCCTTATGCGTTCACAGTCTGACCGTGTCGTTGCGGACGTTACAAGTCATTATAGGTTGGGAATACCTCAAATGCTTTTGTTTGCCGTTGTCATGTCGCGTTAGAGGCCTGCGGTAGTATTCGCGGCACACGACAAAGGGTTTCTCCGATGACGAATTGTGGGCCTGGCGTCGACATATTGACACAGATCGATCGTTGGTATCGGTCAAATGTGACGGTGAAAGCACTGAGTGATGTCGAGGACGCAATTTACCGCGAACGACCATGCAGGAAGATTGTTTTAGTTATGAGAGCATCGTGTCGAATGCTTGGGCAGCTTCCGAATGGCAACGGTCATGCCGTCTGCCTCGGCTCGTAACCTTGATGGGATGACACGTTCTGGGTCTGCGGTTATTAGACGACGGGCTGATCTCCAAGTTCCAACATCAGCAACGCCTGCGGTGCACAGTCGCGCACGCTCTTTTTCCTTTCCCCCCAGTCTCGCACACTACGACTGGAGGTAAGATGCTCCTATGTTCCTTATTTTTGTTTATAGTAACTCTGAGGCTTGAAGTATACCTTGTCAACATCAATCAGTGCGTGTTCCCACCACAACGAGTTTATCGGTGCTTGGCTTCGTTTGATGAAGATACCAGCGCAATGCTGGGGATCGAGTGACAATATCGTCAAGAGGTATTCGGCGGCCACGTCATAGAGATCTAGGACTTCGTTGCGTCGTCGCCGTGCATCTCTGGCTTCTCTCCGTGAAACCTTGTTCACAGGAGATGGTCAATCTTGGCAGGCACTGCTGATGCGATCACTCGCCATGTTCTCGCTGGTCACGCTCACTTTTGCAACGCGCCTTCCCTGTTGATCCATTGTCTGTGCCGGTAACGCGTGATTGCCTCCCTTACACGGTCCTTCCCTTCCAGAATGTCGCAAACCATGTGGCAGGGAGCTTGAACTGCACAGAAAAGTCAGGTCGCCTTGGAAAAGCATCGACCCGACTTACGCATCACTTCGATACGCATTTGCGCGTAGGCTCTCACAATATAGATTGACATTCTCTTTGGATTTGCGAGCACACAAGTGCACCGGCGATCCAACCCACAAACGCCTCACCGGTTCTCATGACGTCAGGTGCGGTGTCCACGAGTTCGACAAGGGAACTCCGCAGAATATTTTATGTGGCCTTGAGCGTGCAAGGTTTCACGTCGAGGCAATGTGCCGTATGCACGAGCGACGGAACGAAGGCACTCATCGTTCTTCCTTTTCCGCCTTCGTACGCCACAAATCCCGCTTCCTCTGTATCAATAAAGATAGGTCCGCGGCCAGGAAGACTTACTTGATGGGCGGGGAACGCACCAAATCATAACGTGCAGCTCTTGGTGCGACCAGGTTGGGGAACACGCAGATGATTTTCTGTTCGGTAGATCCGAATCTTCCCTGAGTGAAAACATATGACCCAGATTTCAAGTATGAGTGCGAATAATTTGGATTTGGTTAACAACTAGCCATCAGCCTTCCTCTACCCTTCGGCTTGCGCCCTCCCCATCACGTTTGAAGTCATTGCCTCGGCGATATTCTTGTCATAGTACAAGAGGGATAGCGCTCTGGTTCCAGCGTGGGTCACTCCCCGTGTGGGGAATCCACGACAAGCGAAGAGAGATCGATTGAAATGAGGAAAGAACTTGCCTCGCGACAGTAGCAAGGATACAGTATGAGACACCGTTATATGTCGTGCCGATATCGAATGCTTGGATGAAATAGGCGCAGTATTCGGCCTGCAACCGCACCTAGTCGTCAGTTAGGGGGAGAAACATGGGGAGTGGGTTGTTATAGGCCAGAAGATCGTTTTGCTGTCGGGTCTCGTAGTGATAGTCGCCGAAGACAGCATTGTGTATGATCAAACGTTTGCCTAACTGCCGATGGAAGCCGGAACACTGGTTTGACTAAGAGCGTGATCAAGCAATGTATTGGAAGAGAGTGGATCATAATGCATCATTGGATGTTACAATTGTATTCCTGCTGCTGCGCAGATGCACGCATCAGGTAGTACTAGTATGATGGTGTTCGGGTAGGTCTTGCAGCGGAGGATCCCAGAAAACGCAAAATATAAGCAACAGACGAATCGCACGCACAATTGCAATTTGAATGAATAACTACATACAGTGCTACAGTACATCGATCGTACAAATGCCGTCCATCAACCAAGTCAGCGGTACATCCTCACGAATCTGTACCACGATCAAACTATCAGCGTCTCGCCGCTTGGCCCCGGCGGGCTTCCACAAGAGGCTGTGACTTGCACTTTTCCTGGGTTTAAAGGTAGTTTACACAAGACTAGTCAGGAGTGTCCCTCGGCCACCGACCTCGGCCAGGCTCTAATTTTCATCGCCATAACTTCACCCCTGCTTAAGCACTTGGTGATTCGACAGTCGCATTGCCTCCTCTCTCGAGCTTCTACTGTCGTCACACCTACTAAGTTCCCGTTGCCCCGTTCATTGTTCCCGCGCTGAGTCAGTCTTTTCTGTTGTCTCACTA
>JBBPLW010000632.1:0-10685 GCA_038089995.1 Tylopilus balloui | reverse complement strand
AAAACCGTCGTCAAACCAGTCCTGGACGCCTTGACTTTCTCGGTGGTATGCGTTGTCGCTTCTTTCACAATTAATCCATTCATCTGTATTTGCGAACAGGCACCTAAGCACCTATCACGTATTTTCTGGTGTCCGACTGGCCCCCTCGCATTCCTTCCTATCCGTGCTGCCGGTTTCTATGATAGACAGTGTTCGACACCTGGGCATAAAGTATTTGATTTCGTCGTCTCGTCATACTTCCCTACCCTTGCCGTTCTTGCTCCATCACCCAATCCCAATCCCGTCGTGCCAGCTAGCAACGATCTCCGCATACTTGCTGTTGGTTAGCCACCCTCAGACGGCCAATCCCCGCTTCCAGGCGTCATAGCTGAGTTGGCACACATCAAGAACGCGATCGAGAATTCTTCTTCAGCACGAGCTGTCCTCGTCGAGTCGTCTGTCAGCACGGTCGAGGAAGCACTCGTGCTGATGAAGGAGACAGACTGGGTCCATTTTGCTTGCCACAGAGTTCAGGATGGCGTGGACTATGTCTCCCCGATCGACGCCGTTTGAAGCTGTGCAATATGGTCGTATTGTCGCGTCCCCGTGGTGGGCTCGCATTTCTCTCCGCATGTCAGACCGCGACAGGCGAGAAGAAGCTCTGATGGGGCCATTCACATGGCCGATCAGCGATAATCTTGCGCCTCGTGTAGCGATGGACGGGTATGGGCAACTGTTGAAGAAAGGCACAAGGCCGGATTATCGGGAGGCTGCACGGGCACTGCACGACGCGATGGAGGGTCTTCGAAATACACGGGTGCCGTTCATCGAGTGGATTCCTTTCATCCATGTAGGTCTTTGATCAATCGAGTTTTCCTTCCAAGAATACTATTTGTGGTGCTGTCATGACCCATCTGTTATCGTGTATCGGAGCGATGTGTACTCAGTGGTGTCCAGTGCAATCAGTGTCAAGCTACGTCCTGATTAGGGCCCAAGTGAAAACCCTCACTGTACTACTGGCTTCAGCAAGGCAAGTTATAATGGTCCATTGACCGTTATCCCTTTCAATCCGTCGGATGTCCGGTTGGGCAATCATTGACTAACCTGGCGCATTTATAGCTCCTACCAGGCTCACACCCAACAGCGATTTCTGCTCTCGATCACCGTCTTTGCAAGAACCTGGTCAGAGACAGTCGCAGTTGCCTGGGGGCGCCACATCGACTTGGTTCTTGACATAGCGTGGGTGATTTCTGTTTTCGTACTCAACATCTTAAATTAACAGCGCTCCCATCACGCGGTAGAGGCTGAACTAAACTTATGCGAGGCGCATGTTCACTCTAATAGTCGTAATGCTAAAGCGTCGAAGTTTGTCTGGAGACTATAACTCTTGCATAACTGCCCGGCCCCGGCCAATTCCCAAGGTAGCTATTTGTTGCCACTCAGAAACACTGGCCGAAGTTCTACCATGAACAATGGTCCAGATTGTCCAGCCTTGATGTTTCCAAACTGGCAAATCGACACGTCTTGAAGGTGGTTCATGTAGAAACTGAAACAGGTTGGGAGCGCTGGTTTGCCGTGCAGTAAGCCAAACCAGGGAATAGTCATTTAGATTTGCCATCACGCTTCAGCACGGGACAGTCATGTGTGCAGGATCAAATACTATGGAGAGGTGAAGTGTCTAAAACCAATGAATCTAGATAAAATGGACTTGGATGTCATGGTAACACTGCTATGGCAGAAGATGTTATGATAGCAAAGAAAACCTGAATGATCAAAGACCTAAATGGATAAAAGGAATCCACTCTGCAAATGGCACGCCAGTATTTCGAAGACCCTCCATTGCATAGTGCAATGCCCGTGCAGCATCGCGGTAATCTGGCCTTGTGCCTTTCTTCAACAGTTGCCCATACACATCCCTCGCTACACGAGGTGCAATAACGTCTCTTATTGACCACATTGTACCAATGACGCCCCTGTAACCAGCAAACAACATCCCAGCTGCCATGTGAATGGCCTCGTCAGAGAGCTCCTTATCCCCTGCCGCGGTCTGACATGCAGAGAGGAAGGCAAGGCCACCACGGGGACGTGACAATGCAACCATGTCACTCAACTTCAAATGGTGTCGATCGGCAAAATGAAGTCTGCCATCCACGTCATCCTGGACTCCGTGGCAAGCAAAATGGACCCAGTCTGTCTCCTTCATCAGCGCGAGTACTTCCTCGACCGTGTCAACAGACGACTCCACGAAGATGGTTTGTGCCGAAGGTGAGTTCTCGATCGCGTTCTTGATGTGTGCCAACTCAGGAGCAACACCTGGAAGCGGGGATTGGCTATCTGAGGGTGGCTGACCAACAGCAAGTATGCGGAGATCGTTGCCAGCTGGCACGGCAGGATTGGGATTGGGTGACGGGGCAAGAACGGCAAGGGTGGGGACGTATGACGAGATGACGAAATCAAATACTTTGTGCCCAGGTGTCGAAAACTGTCTGTCGTATAAACCAGCTGCATGGATGGGAAGAAATGCGAGAGGGCCGGTCGGACACCAGAAAATACGTGATAGGTCTTCGGGTATCTGTCCGGAAACACAGATGAACGGATTAACTGTCAATGAAGCAACAACACATACCACCGAGAAAGCCAAGGCGTCCAGGACTGGTTTGACGACGGTTTTCCACAAGGAGGATAGAATGGATTCCAAGCTGATGCCCGGTAAAGGTGCAATATTACCATCCCCTGCACGATGAACGAAATACTTCACAGTGTTCTGAAGATCACTGGATCCCTTGGACGTAAAACTAGGAAGTGGAACATGAATCACGTGGTCCATGTTGGCAACAACAACGAGCGCATCGCAGCGCGTCTTTGCTACGTTAAGTATAACGACCGGTCCGGAGTGTGCTGAAGCACGGAGCTGAGAGAACTTTTTGGGGAGGAGGAAATGCCCGAAGCCTGGCAACCTGCGAATTTTCTGGATAAGCTTATCTCGTTCTATCGCAAGTGCACGACGCCTGTCAGCGACCTGCCGCAGGGACTCTGGCGTGGGATGTGTTACGTTTTGATTCTGTTCCGAAAGTGCAGACAACGATTGTTCATGAATGGCACTAGCCTGTTCCAATTGGGCAGACAGTTCACGAAGTCGACGGGCATAATCTGGATGAACAGATGACAACTCTTCATAAGAGCTGCGAAGCTGGGAGAGTTCACCCCAAATGATCGAGCGTCCTTGCTCAAGCCACTCGACAGCAGTTTCTGGGAATCCTTCCTCCAGAGCTGCAGCTGCCGCTTCTCGTACGACATCAGTAGCCTTAGTGAGTTCATCGTAGCAGTGCGAAAGAGAATGACCAATCCATGCTAGCTGAGGAAGCAAGCCGACAGCGATGGAATATGCGTGGAGGAGAGAGGGATGATGAATATGGTGAGCACATGATATCCAGGCGCCTGCTGCAGAAAATCGAACATTGATGGGGCCGACAGGGATTGTAGCAGCGTACGAATATAAGGAAATCGCATGCTCGAGGTCACTGAGTTTTCCAAGGAGCTGAAAACGAGCTTGGTAGGAGTTACCGAGGTTCATGAGATAGTGGGGATTATCGGGATGACCATGAGGAATGAGTTGAATGGCTTCCCTCTGCTTCGAAATTGCATCCTCTAGGTCATTGAGCTGACCGAGGCGCTCAAAACGAATTCTGTAAGAGATGCCGAGGCCATTCAGACAGCCAGGTCTGTCAGGGTGACCGTGAGGAGTGAGCTCAACGGCTTCCCTCTGCCTCGAAATCGCATCCTCGATGTCACTGAGCTGTCCAAGGCGCTCGAAACAAGCTTGGTAAGATTCGCCAAGGTTACTCATACCACAGGGCTTGTGAGGATGACCGGAAGGGGTGAGGTCAACAGCTTCCCTCAGGCCCGAAATTGCACCCTCGAGATCAATGAGCTGACCGAAGCGCTCGAAACGAGTTTGGTAGGAGTTACCGAGGTTCATGAGACAACGGGGATTGTCGGGATGATCATGAAGAGTGAGCTCAACGGCTTCCCTCTGCCTCAAAATCGCGTTCTCGAGATCACTAAACTGTCCGGCTTGCTTGAAACGATCTGGGTAGAAGCTGCCAGGGTTTTTCAAATGACTGGGTTTGTGAGGATGACCGGAAGGTGTGAGCTCAACAGCATTCGTCAGGCTCGAAATTGCGTCCTCGATGTCACAGATCTGACAGAGACGCTCAAAACGAGTTTGGTAGGAGTTACCGAGGTTCATGAGACAACGGGAATTGTCAGGGTGATCATGAGGAGTAAGGTCAACGGCTTCCCTCAGGTTCGAAATCGCATCCTCGATGTCATTGGGCTGTCCGAGGCGCTTGAAACGAGTTTCGTATGAGTTACCGAGGTTCATCAGACGGCGGGGCTTGTCAGGGTGGCCGGGAGGAGTGAGGTCAACAGCTTCTCTCTGCATCGAAATTGCGTCCTCGAGATCAATGAACTGACCGAGGCGCTCAAAACGAGTTTGGTAGGAGTTACCGAGGTTCATGAGATAACAGGGATTGTCGGGGTGACCAGGAGGCATGAGGGAAACAGCTTCCCTCAGGATCGAGATCGCATCCTCAAGGTCACTGATCTGACCAACACGCTCGAAACGAGTTTTGTAAGAGATACTGAGGCCATTCAGACGGCCAGGTCTGTCAGGGTGACCACGAGGAGTGAGCTCAACGGCTTCCCTCTGCCTCGAAATCGCATCCTCGATGTCACTGAGCCGCCAAAGGCACTCGGAACGAGCTTGGTAGGACTTGCCAAGGTTACTCAGATGACAGGGCTTGTGAGGGTGACCAGGAGGAGTGAGGTCAACGGCTTCCCTCAGGCTCGAAATTGCGTCCTCGAGATCGGTGAGCTGTCCGAAGCGTTCGAAACGAGTTTGGTAGGAGTTACCGAGGTTCATGAGAAAATGGGGATTGTCGGGGTGACCATGAGGAGTGAGCTCAATGGCTTCTCTCAGGCTTGAAATTGCATCCTCGATGTCACTGATTTGCCCAAGGCGCTTGAAACGAGATTGGTAGGAGTTTCCAAGGTTACTCATGTGACGGGGCTTGTGAGGGTGACCGGGAGGAGTGAGGTCAACAGCTTCCCTCAGACATGATATTGCGTCCTCGAGATCAATGAGCTGACCGCAACGCTCGAAACGAGTTTGGTAGGAGTTACCGAGGTTAATGAGATAACAGGGATTGTCGGGGTGGCCGGGAGGCGTGAGGGCAACAGCTTCCTTCAGGCTCGAAATCGCATCCTCGATGTCACTGATCTGTCCAAAGTGCTTGAAACGAGCTTGGTAAGAGACGCCGAGGATGCTCAGATGGCGGGGCTTGTCAGGGTGACCTTGAGGAATGAAGTCGACGGCTTCCCTCAGGCTCGAAATCGCATCCTCGATGTCTTTGAGCTGTCCGAGGCGTTTGAAACGAATTTGGTAGGAGTTGCCGAGGCTCCCTAAATAGCAGGGCTTGTCAGGATGCCCGTGAGGAGTGAGCTCAATGGCTTCTCTCTGCCCCGAAATCGCGTCCTCGAGGTTGCTGAGCTGTCCGAAGCGTTCAAAACGAGCCTGGTAGGAGTTCCCGAGGTTCACCAGACGGCGAGGCCTGTCAGGGTGATCGCGAGGAGTGAGCTCAACAGCCTCCCCCATCCTCAAAGTTGCATCCTCAAGGTCGCTAAGCTGTCCAAGGCGCTCGAAACGAGTTCGATAGGAGTTGCCGAGGTTATTCAGATGGTAGGGCTTGTCAGGGTAACTGTGAGGAGTGAGCTCGACAGCTTCCCTCAGATTTGAAATTGCATCCTCGAGGTCACCGAGCTGTCCAAGACGCTCGAAACGAGTTTGGTAAGAGTTGCCGAGATTGCTCAAATGGCGGGGCTTGAAAGGATGACCATGAGGAGTGAGGTCAACGGCTTCCCTCTGCCTCGAAATCGCATCCTCGATGTCACTGGGCAATCCGAATCGCCCGAAACGAGCTTGGTAGGAGTTGCCAAGATTGCCCAAATAGCTTGGTTTGTCCAGGTTGCCATCAGGGGAGATCTGGACAGCCTTCTCGAGCCAGTCGATAGCTTGGTTGAGGTCACCAGCATCGTGGCGGAGCTGGAAACGTCTCAGCAATGCGAGACCAAGGTTGTTGAACCTGACAGGCCTGTCGAAATAGGTGTCTGGAGGCTCTTGGGCAGCAATCTCTAGCTTCGAGATTAGCTCATCGAGCTGATCAAAGTCATAAGAGTCCTTGAGTTTGAGACATTGATGTGTCTGCTGTACGAGTCTCGCAGCCTGATGCTGATGGCTGCGCTCAGGACAAATACCCATGAGGTCATCAAGATGCTTCTGCAGATTGCCTTCATATCCCATAGCTTGGTAGTGATACAGAAGGGCCTGGGACAAGTGTAGCAATGTCATTGGCCTATCTGGGTGACTGTCAGGATGTAGCTTCAGTGCCTCCTGGTAATGAAAGATAGATGCAACAAAGTCTAGTGTTGTGCCATGGGACTGATAAGCAGCAAGCTCTGCTGTGGCAAGGTTGAACAAGGCAGCAGCACGATATTTGACAGTGCAGATGTCTAAAGCATGTTTGAAATGTTCAATTGAAGAGTTGAGATCTGCTGTGCTGTGGTTCTTGTGATAATGGAGAAGGCAATCATGCCCTAGGTTGGTTACTCTAGCAAGCTCAGAAGACTCTTCACAATCTGACTAAAAGCAAAGTTCTTTTAGAGAAGATGTATGCAATAATTATAACCACTTACAGTAGTGTCATCAGCTTGATTTGAAGTGAGTACATAATCATTGCATTGCCACTGTTCCACAGTAACAAGAAGTGAGGAACAAGGCAACACATTTCCTCCTCCATTCTTGGAGAATATGATTGCTATAGCATGTTTGACTAATTACCAGATACTAGAGACAATTCTGACACTCACGTTGCTTGGTCTGATCAAGCAATTCACTCACACTTTTGTGCAAGATGCAGAGGCACTCTCCTTTCCCCAGCATTGGGGAATACTCAAAGGAAGCATACACTTTCAGGCATACAATGGCAGACAGGTTGGATGGCCTGAAGGGTTATTAGCATAGATAACATATACAAGTGCAACTTGAGCATGTCATACAATTGGATTGCAACATCCCATTGAATGATGGAATCATAGACTTGAATGGGCTGGTTTCTAGTTTGCTTGGAGATATCATCAAAGTTGATTTGGACATAGAATCCAATGGGAATGTGTTGAAGACCAGCTATAACATTTTCAACTCGGATGCCTGTGTGCAAATCATTAGCCTTTCATAATTGCAATACTTTTGACAAATACATGCATGTAATGACAAATTGGGTACTCTCCATCTCTGGTATAGGCTGTGAGGATACCAGTTTTTGATGTACATTGTCAGCAGCCATACTATCAATGTTCCTAGTAAACAAGCAAGTTTAGCATGTGATCAACAAAAGATAGCTCACATCTGGCTTTTCAGATAAACAGTATCTGAAAGAAAATTATCAACAATGAACCATATGGCAATAAAGACTTGCCATGGTCAGACTGATGGATATATTCTTTAGTTAAAAATTCCCATAGTGGTCCTTTTTGCATCAGGTCTGATTGTGTCAATCTTTTCTAGATAAATTGGTCAATATAGAAATGGTAGGAGATGAAGCAAAGTACCCTTTCCAGCATGTCTATCCATTCATTGTCATGTGTAATGGCCATCTTAGCTTCAGGATCCTATCAAAAGCTTAGTATCCATGTCCTATCATAGCCATCATTTTAAGTGCAAACCTTGTCTAGTAGATAACAGTTGATGAGGTCTAATGGATGCCAGGGCTATATGATGGATCAGTTTCACAGTGGTGGGAAATGATAGCCAGAGCAACTGTACTAACCTGAGACAGACATGGTTCATGCTCAATAGCTGTACTTGGTTAGCACTGCTGTAACACATCAAACTCATGACATACCAGTAGTATGAGGTAGACATAGGGGAACTTTTCCAAGCTTCCTCACCAAAGACACAAGAAGAAGTAGAATAATCCATAGAGGATGGTTTTGTGGTCCTGGGACTTGCACAATCTCAGGAATTCTCAGTGGTTGTCTTACTGTCATCTTGAACCCTTTGATGATCACTGTTTGGTTTTCACAGCTGTTTTGTCTGGGACCCGGTCGAAAATCCACTTGAAATGAACTCCACCATTTGTACATCCCATTGTCTTGGGGCTGCACTAAAATTTTACCACCAGACGCAGTATCAGACTTGCTGAATGCCCCAAGAGTCCAAGATTGTGTTTTATACACGCCTGTGATCAGGTAGAGCGACTCGCGATCAACGTGCTTGCACCACTGAAGCGCATATTTCATAGCGACCCCCCGAAACTTCTCCAGCATCTCTTTTTCCTGGACCTCGGAAAGGGTTGCACCGGATGGGAGAATGAGCAGTGCGCCCGCATTGGAGGTCATAGTGAATTCATAAGAAGTCGCGCTGAGAACAGTGTCAAGTCAGAATTTTGAAGTTTCTACACTAGTACTAGTACCTCTCATTTTCTTGCCGCATGACGCCATTCATGAGCACTGAGTCATAAAGTCTCTCATGGCTGGTGTTGTCTGGTTTATTAAACTGGATTGGTTCGTGTGGAGGACAACCGCGTCGACAAAGCTCGTCTGGGAGGGGGAAGCATATGTTGAGAATAGGCTTGAATTCGCCATAACTGTTGACATAGCCAACATCTCCGATCTGGAAGCCCTCTTTGGCGTAAGGCTCGCCGAGTTCCTCGCCCGGCTCGGGAGTGCGTAAGGGATACCCATAATTGAGCCGTAAATTGGTGGCATATAGATCTTGCAGTGGGATGTCGCTCATTCGCAGCGTCGTCTCGATGTGGCGGTCAGCGACTGAGTTGGATGGATTCAGAGCGTTCAAACCTCGTGCAATACGCCAGTCATCGATCATCGCTGTGTGCTAAATTACATAATCAGGCGGCGACTGAACTTGATGAATACGGCGGACCAAAGAGCGACTTCGTCTTATCGTCCTTGACATCTGCCTCGGAATATTTAACGAGGTGGACAAGGCTCGGTGATGCGCCGCCTTCACTGGGTACTTCCAAGAGCACTGGGTGTCCACTGCATGGTTCCAGTGGATCGTCCTTTCCAGTCCTTTTGTTGCTGCACGTTATTACGCATCATACGGTGAGTAACCTGAGAGCAGGGTAACAAACGTTTTGAAAGTGGTGACACTTAAACCTCCAGGTATACTGTCCAAGGATCCAGTCCTTGGTTGAGTCGAGTCCGAAGTTGCTCTTGAAATCGGTTCACCCGTTCGTCAAGTAAATGACCATCAACGGTCTACTACCACCGCCCTTACCACAGGAGATACTATTGAAATTTGAGAGTCAGAGAGATTGCAGATGCCCATCTAAGCGGACAGCATTGAGCTCTGAGCTCTGGATGTCCCATTCAGACGATATAACAGGACAGGTTCGTCTGCTCGAGTTAGCATATTCCTCCTACGTTACTCAAGAGGCATGCTTCCCAGTATGAAGTCGTCACTGGCCTGTTGTCTTAACTCATGGCCGGTGATCCATTGGTCTACCACCGCGAGACCAGCTACAGTATCACAAGTGAGCATGGTTTGCGGGCTACGTTCGACCTCAGGCTGGCTCAGATGGTTGAAATTAATTTATTATTCGCGTTTACGATTATGTTCTGAATGAGAGTGGTTGACAGGAAGCTTCGCTGTTATTCGTGTTTAGGTACGCGGGGAAAGACAAGGCTCCAAGTTCCCGAGCTTGTCAAATCTGCGCCCCTTGTAGGTCTTGTGCGCCAATTGCTATCCACCATCGCATTCCCGCTGCTTCACCGCTTCCTATACGTGCACGCTGAATGAAATATGGTCGGACGTCATAAGGGTCCGTTGGGAGTCGATAACCGCGAACCCCCTGTGTGGCTCGTAAAAGCGTCGGCCCATTGCTCCCGGAACTTGAGGTCAGACCCGTGGACGACGTGTCCGAGATGATCTCGCACTCGTGGTTAAGAACTGCGACACGGCGGCTGATATGACAGTCGAGGTGAAGGAGGCGTCTGGTATCATGAAGTGCTTGCCATTGGACATTGGCGAAGCGAGTTGGTGCCTGGCTACCGACGACGCTATCAAGAACTCAAGGACTGCTTTTGGGTCCCAGCTTATGTATATCTTTTTGAAAGTCAAGGTATGTATAACGTGTCCCGCTGGGTTTCGATCGATCGTAATACACAATTGTTAATATTCGTATTTGACAGTCAACAATATATGCTCGCAAATGGGACTGATTCTCCTGAAGCGAAAGAGCGGTGGTGCACCTCGTCGAGAGTTATGGGGGTCGTTGTCTTCGTTGTCGTGTTGTATTGCATCTGGTTGGTCGAATTTGACGGTCGGTCCAACCCTCAATTTGACGGATCTCGTTCCGAGCCTCTCGCAGCTCGGTCTCTTCGGGAGCGCGATTCCGAGCCTGAGGGAAGCTCACTTCTCTCGGTCACCAACGGCTGCACCGCCAAGCAAGATTTCTGGGCACCTTACATTATGTAATGAGTTGGCTATCCTCGAAGTGCCGTGACCGGTCTTCCAACTCGATCCGAATCCCTCGAAATCCGCTTCCAGTCTCCGCTAGCATGTCGACTCATTTCAGTCAGCCACACGCGCGCATGGTGCTCGGATCACCAGCTCGATACGGACG
>JBBPLW010000631.1:0-10694 GCA_038089995.1 Tylopilus balloui | reverse complement strand
AAGAGCCCAGGAGTGGCTAGAATCTCAAGGTATCAAGGTTCTTGATTGGCCAGCACAATCTCCAGACCTTAATCCTATTGAACATCTCTGGCAAATCCTTAAAAAGAAGCTCAACAGCCATACTACATCACCAAGAGGGGTTTGGGAGCTTTGGGAAAGGATTGATGTGAAATGGGGCAAGATAGAGGTTGAGGAATGTCAAAGATTGATAGAAAGTGTTACGTTCATGCCGGGTAGGTGCAAACGTAGTCCTTAATACGAGTGACGAGTTAATGAGGATGACTTGACCTTAGAGCCATAGAGTGGACAAGTGACTAAGGTGGTGAGGATGCCCAAGGATATGAGTGATGAAGAGTTGTTGAGGTTGTCTTGAATGACGACGAGGGTTCCCAGACTTTAACCAGGAGGTTCCAAAGCAAGTGATGATTGTGCTAAGGAAAGAACAAGATGGCGATTATGGTACATGCGACAGGTTTATATATATAAATGGAAGCACTTTAGGGCAAGTGTGGGAACAATGACTAAAGTGCTGACAGATCAACAGAAGTAAAAATAATGTGGGATAAATGGAGTGGCGATGGAATCTTCTAGAAGAGAAGAGAAGAAGTCAAAAAGGTTTCGTTAGAAATACAAGTAAAATTAAGAGCCTTGCCAGGACTTGAACCTGGAGTCAAGTGTTATAAGCATAAAGGCGTAGTCAAGGTGAAGAACAAAGTAAACGTAACATTACCCCCCAACTAGACTGAAACACCGAAGAAGTCCTATTACAAGTCTATATTGGCGTATCCTGGAGACCCTGAGGGTTTGTTCCAGGTGGGGTCAAAGTCATTGTCATATGGGTCAGTGGGACTCAGTGGAGAGGGAACACATGTGTGGGGAGCCAGAACATGGTGAGGGAGATGTTGAGAGGATCCAGAGGAGGATGATGAGTGTGAGAAGTGAGGTGTATTGAAACTTATGCGGTGTGCTCGGCATGGACATGCATTTTGGGCGTGTCCTGGACTCCAGACGTGACACAGAGGGCATTGGTAGTAAGGGCATTGCACCCTGAGGTGACCTAGATGATGACAATAAAAATAGGCTTTATAATAGCGGGGGTGGTTGCAAGTGAGGGGAATGGTTCCTCATCCTCCAGTCCAATGGGCATCTACTCTCTCAGCGATGGCAAGTTCATCAGGTTCGAGTGGGGAGGAAGAGGCTGAGGGTATGTGGGGATAGCGATGAGTATGGTCATGACAACCACCAGCTAATTGGTGCATATATCGGTCTAAGTCTTCGAGGAATTTGAACATGCCGAGTTGATAGAGGGTGATGATAATAGTGGACTCGGCTTCTATGTCAATGCTTCCCAACAAGGAGCTAATAAAAGGATGGATGGGGGTGTTGGGTAAGGCATTGTGGATGTTGCTAATCCTCATGACCTGAAGGAAGGCATGGTAGAGGGTGTGTAATGGGCTGGCAGGGTCTAAATGTGCTTCTATAGCCATAGCTAATCCAGGGTCCCGAAGGAAATCTTTGAACTTGCGGATATCATGTTTGCTAGGGAAGTCATCACGAAGATGATAAGCGTATAATGGAATGTCAACTGAAGTGATACCAATAGGTGTGGTGGATACGGAGACGGGAGGAAGGTCTAGAGAACGAGTGCCCCAGCCAGGTTCAGTGGTGTTGGAGGTGGGGGATGAGGGGCGAGACGAAAGACGAACAAGTAATTGGGATTCTATAGTAGAAGGATGAGGCAAAGGAGATTCAACTGAAACAACAAAAGAGGAGATAGACAAAGGGGAAGTGATGGAAGACATGGTAGTTTATTGTCTGGAGGCAATGGTGGAGAAAACTTTGGGGTTTGCTCTTTTATAGTCATTTAGAGCGGCAACTGCATGTTTCAAGTCCTGTTCAGGGACCCAGGAGTCTTCTTTAGCGGAGTATCCTTTCCATCGGATCAAGAAGGAATGGGATTTCAGCGTTCTGCAGTGGCATAGGATCTTTTCAATTTTGTATTCTTCTTCACTGTCTATAAGGTCTGGTGGTGGCGAAGGGAAGTTCTTCCCATGGACCTCATTTTCTCTATATAGGGTAAGAAGCGAAGTATGAAACACGGGGTGAAGCTTCCAAGTCTTTGAAAGACGGAGCTGATAAGAAACAGGAGATAAGATCTTCATGATGGTAAACAGTCCTTCTCTCTTTGGAGCAAATTT
Organism: Tylopilus balloui; assembly: GCA_038089995.1. NCBI lineage: Eukaryota > Fungi > Basidiomycota > Agaricomycetes > Boletales > Boletaceae > Tylopilus > Tylopilus balloui. The sequence goes on along the minus strand of JBBPLW010000631.1, from coordinate 8,496 downwards.
CAGGTTGGGAACGTTGCATTTCAGATTTCTGGCTTCAAGCCAGACTTTGTCTCCTTTGGAGAACAGGGAGAACGAATGACGGGAACGAGCTTTCATAGTTTGTCATGCCAGGTCATGGGCAGCGATAGCTTCTCTTCAAGCTGTGATAAGGGAATTAATGTGGGAGGAAGCAGCAGGAATAGAAGACTCAGGGATTAAAGAAGGAAGGGCACGAGGTTCATAGCCCATTATGAGGAAAAACGGGGACTTTCCCATGATGGAGTGAGGGCAGTGATTGTGGGTGAATTTTGCATGAGAGATCTTTTTGGCCCACAAGGTTGGGTTATCTCCGCAAAAGATCCAAAGATAAGTCTCGACTTCCTGGTTGACTCATTCAGTTTCTCCGTCGGTCTGTGGGTGGTAGGCTGTTGAAAGGGCAAGTTCATAGCCAAGTAGTTTTCCCAATTCTCGAGCAAAAGTGGATGCAAATTGAGATCCTCTATCAGAGATCACTTTGTCGTAGAGGCCATATTATAAGTAGACTTTGTGGAAGAAAAGATCAGTGACCCCTTCGGTGGTGATGGTTTTCTTTGTAGGGCATAGAATTACCCCCTTAGTAAGCCCTTGGTTGACCATGACCAAAAGAGAATCAAAGCCTTGGGAAGGAGGAAGATCGGTGATCAGATCACATGAGATCTATTGAAAAGGGTGAGATGCGGAGGAAGGAATGGGAATAAGGGGAGGGGTGGTTGGGTGCATGTTAGCCTTATGTTGCTGACAAATAGCACAGCCTTCGACATATTTCCAGCAATAGGAGACAAGGCTAGGTCACCAGAATTCAGCTGCAACAAGTTGTTAGGTTTTAAGATAGCCAGGATGGCCAGTAGTTTTATGATCATGGCAGTGATGAAGAATGTCATGATGGAGGGTGCCAGTGGGAGGGACATAGACCCGGTCCTTATATGTAAGTATGTAAGCATGCCATTGAGCATCTTCCAATTGGTAAGGTAGGATTTGAAGGCAGAGGGGATGTCTTTGTTAAGGGCTTGGAGGCATTGGAGAATGAGGGGGTTGGAGATGGAGTGGGAAGTGATGTACTCAGCTAGAGCAGTATCAATGGCATTGATGAATAAGGAAGGGGGAAGAAGGGTGACTCCTTCATTATCAAGGTTAGATGGAGGGAGGAGATCAGGTTGGCAAGAGAGGGCATTGGGACCGGCTAGAGTATGGCCTGGTACATGAATTAACTTTAGGTCAAAGTTGGCAAGATCTAAGAGCCAACAACTTTGACAGTGGTTGAGGATTTGAGCGGAACAGAAGTAAGTAAGGTTTTTGTGGTCTGTGAAGACCTGCATGGGAAATTGGGAGCCAAGGAGATAAGATGCCATATGGACTATGAAATTGAAACTGAAATTCAAAGTTAATGTTCCATTTTGCATCACGTGCTCCATTGTGCTGCTTCATAGAATCGTCCGGATTGCATCACTTGTGAACAAGCAGCCACATATGCTCCTCAGATATGTCTGATTGATCTACTTCATCATCTACCTGCTCCTTGCATTCACAAGGACATGTTGTGGACCCTGTCAGCATCTCAAGCACTCAGAAGCAGAAGACTTGCAAGAAGGCAGCCCACTGGGCAGACAAAGAAACAGTGGTGTTGCTCAAATTTCTCATTGGAGAGCATCCCAAGGCAGGAGATGGTGGGATCTTCAAGAAACCTACATGGATGACAGCTACATCTTTCATGGCATCAAAGTTCCTGGTATTCAAGGGGGGAGTAAAGGATGCTGATGCTTGTGAATGCTGGTATACATTGGTGAGAATCCTCTCATTGCAGACAATATACTATTAACTATCTACTAGCTGAGGAAGTAGTATGATGCTGTTGTTGGACTCCAAAATGCCTCAGGTTTTACATACAGTGAGAAGGATGGTATAGATATCTCTCTTGGGCAAAGTGACATTTGGAATAGATACATCAAGGTGTGAGATATTCTAAATTTAATCATTGCAGTGGAAATCTCTAATGGGTCATCATAGTCACACCCACATGCAAAACCTTTCAAAAACAAAGGATTTGCCCATTTCGACCTTGTTGCAGCATTGAGCCCTGACAAGAGTAGGGATATCTTTATTTACCGCCCTGCAGATCAGCCTAAGGGTGACCACCCTTTGATTGAATCAAGAGCTGGTCTTGCCCCCATGGATGATGTCAGTGGCAGCTCATATGATGACAACCTTTCCTTTGTGGCTAGCCCTTCCAATGCACATAATGCTCCCCCTCTTGATTTGCATCAGCTCTCAGCTGCTATGCATGAACTCTCACTTGCAAATATGCAGTCACTAGTCCTTCCCCTGCATTCAACATTTCCTGCTATGCCATCAGTTACCTGTGATCCTGACACAATTCCATCTTCAGCTCCATCTAGCTTCCTCTCCCCATCGACAATATCCTCATCTTCCTTTGTGGTTACCAGTGTCAGCCATAGTAAGAGAAAGTCTGCTTCCTCTAGTATCGCTGGCTCAGAGACCAGCTCATATAAGCGATCCCACCCTTTATCTATGGCAGTGCAAGCACAGCAACAAGGTGGTACAGCAATGCAAGAAATGACCATTATCATCAAGGATCTTGTTTGAACATTTGCACCAAACTCCAATCCTCTCAGTGATGCAATGGAAATCATCTGTGTGCACAAGGAGCTCACATCCACAGAAAGACTCAACATTAGTGATTTCCTTGCATTAGAGAAAAATCGAAATCAGGCTGTGGTGTTCCGAACGTTGGATGAGGAGGACAGAAAGGCCTGGTTACAATGTAGACTGTCTGAGATTGCTGCAGCTTATCAGCTGTAGATGTATCTATTCTTTGTAGTATACTATTTACTTCTCCCCTGTCCTAGCATGTTGTACAATTTCCCTTTATATGATCCGATACAATCCGAAATGATATAGATTGATTGCTAGTATACTGAGCTGCCCAAACTACAACAAACCACAATGCAAAAGTTCCCCTTGATAATCATCCCACATTTCCTGGGTGATAACATCACATTACCCATCTGCCTGTCTCCATTCTGCTGCATCTGCAGGACCATCACCTAGAACTCCTCCAATTATATCACCATCTTCATCCATAGGTAGCTGTACATTTGTGAGATCTGGGTCAAAAAAATCTTCAGGGTCATGTCGATGAATAAAATTGTGCAATGCACAAAGTGCAACAGGGATGTGTGCTTGAATGTGCATGTCATACTCAGCAGAAATTTGAAGGATGCAAAATTGGCATTTCAAAACACCGAAGATTCACTTGATGACATTTCACAAGGCAGAATGTTGCAGGTTGAATAGTTCCTCTCGGTTTTGGGGCCTTTCATAGCCAATCAGTACATAATCTCAGCTGCAATACAACAATATAGATGTTACCTTAAATTTGCTTGGTGCCATTCCTTGAGGTGGTATCGAACACCATGGTAAGGTACAAGAAGTGCATTTGATGAACCAAATCCTGTGTCAGCAAGAAGGTACTTGCCATGCAGCATCCACAAGTCATGGGTATGGGCATCATTCCATAGGGTTGCATCTGCAGTTGAGCCATCCCAGCTGGTAAGGGAATAGATAAAGTCAAAGTCAAAGTTGCAAACAAATAGACAATTTTGTGAGAGGTAGCCTTTGTGATTGCACATGTATGGGTGGTCTTTGGTGGATGTGAAGGCATGGATATGGGTGCCGTCTGAAGCGACTACCCAACAAAGGGGTCTACTCACTCTTGTGAGAACAAGTGAAGAGACCACCTGAAGGCTGGAGGGTAGAAGCTAGGCCTGGTGAAAGGTCTAGACAGTTTCCAGAGATATTCGAGTGATGATGAGAATAGCTCTGCTCTCAACACTGATGATGATGGTGGTAAGAGAAAGAGAACAAGACTGGGGGTTTTGCAGGCTCAGCCCTCCTTATATACTATTCATAAGTTTGTACATGTTGTGGTCTAATCTAGATTAACCTAACCTCTAGAGATAAGAGGGCATAATGCTATTGGTAGTTTCCATATATGTAAGTATAGCCTAGATAAGGGTCTAGGGTTGTGAGTCATGATGCATAGCCATAGAATGGAAGAGAAGCATGTGGTGTGTGGCAGAATGGAAGCATAGCCATGAGGTTGTGGCATAACATAAAGCATGACACGTCATGATGTGGTAGATCTTGAGATGTGTGTTCTAATTAGGGAGGCACTCATGAAGAGGCACTGCATCCTAATGAGGAATGTGACATGACATTACATAAGCGTGACTTCATTACTGCTTGAGATTCCATTGTGCGAGTGAGTGTAGAGCACGAATGAGCCAATGGAAAAATGTGGAAAAATGTGGAGAAAATAGATTTTGTAACATGTCTCCCTCTCTAAAGTTTGTCGTCCTGGCAAACCTTAAAGATCGACATCAAGTCGGTCAAAGGGTAATCAAGGTTCTGTGATTTCCAGTATGAGTTTTCCACAAAATTGAAATAGGTCATAGAACTTGGCTTGGGTGAGATTGATTTTCTGAGGTGCATTTGGATGAGTCCTGTGGAAGTCCTGTATTGCATCTGGTGCATGTGATAGATTTGAGGGAGGTTCCCAGGTACGATCCTTGTTGGAGTAACCATGCCAATGGACTAGGTATTCCAAACGGTTTCATTTGAAATGAGAGTCTGCGATATACTCAACTTCATATTCAGATTCTCTCTCATCTGTCACGAGAACAGGTCCTGGTTTGTTTGCCTTTTGCAGTGGTAACCATTCTTTGTATGGTTTGATTCGTGACACATTGACTACTGGATGAATCTTCATGGATTTGGGTAGTCGAAGTTTGTAAGTGTTAGGGCCAATGACTTCAGTAATTTCATATGGTCCAAGCCATTTTTCAGTAAGCTTTTTGGAAGTGCGAGTAAGATGTAGGTTTTCTGTAGAAAGCCAGACTTTGTTGCCGATGGAGTATTGAGGAGCGGCAGAATGGTGTTTGTCTGCTTGCCTTTTCATATTTGTTTTAGCCTTTTCGAGAGCAGTTAAGGTCTTATTAAGGGTTTTCTCCATTTGTGAGGTGAGTTCATCCACTGCTGGTGCTTTTGTTGCCCTTTGTTCAAAGCCTATTTTTGGCTTGTAAGAATGTGTAACTTCGAATGGGGATTTGTGTGTGGCTGACTGTCGCTTGGTGTTGTAAGAGAATTGTGCGATTGGTAGCCAGTCTACCCATTGATCCTGTTGTTCTGAGGTGAATAAATGAAGGTATTGTTGTAGATCTCGATTCATTCTTTCCATTTGTCCATCCGTTTGTGAATGATATGTGGTGGAAATGCAAGGCTTGATCTCTAAGCATTTGCATAAGTCTTTCATGACTTGCAATGTGAATTGGGGTCCTCTGTCGGATACGATAGATTGTGGAATGCTGTAGAGTTTCCATACATGGTGCAAGTAAAGTCGAGCAGTGTCAATTGCAGATATGGATTTGGTGCAAGGAATGAATTCAACTTCTTTTGAGAAGTGATCAACAACGACTAGGATGGAGTTAAATCTGCAGGATAGGGGTAAGTCTGTGGTGAAGTCCATGGATATGTCTTGCCATGGCCCTTGAGGAGTTTCCAAGGGTTGGAGCTTTCCTGGTGTCACTTTATTGATTCCTTTGTGTCTTGCACATTTATCGCAATGTGAGACATATTCTTGCACATATGAGGTCATTCCTGGCCATGTATAGCTTCGCTGTAGCAGCTCTGTGGTACGTGCGATGCCTGGATGTCCGGCAATAGGTGTGTCATGATGGAGTCAAACAATCTCGGCCCTGAGTTCTTCATCTTCCGGCACTTCTATTTGTCCTCATTCAGTTTTCTTTACTTCCCTGTATTTCTCTTTTTATTTTGTTTTTGCTGTTTTCTTCTTCTGTTTCTACTAAAATGATTGTACGTCCAATGGATTCAGGTTTGATGACAAGGGTTTGTTTGTTATTGTCTTCAATACCAATTGCATGATCTTCTCTTCATGATAAGGCATCAGGCTTTTCCATAGCGGTTCCTGGTTTGTGAATTCATTTGAAATGAAAGTGGGAAAGATACTGTGCCCATTGTGCTTGACAGCGATTGAGATCTTGTTGTTTCATGAACCATTGTAGGTTTGCGTGATCATTTCAGATTTCAAATTCTTCTTTAGCTCCTTCGAGATAATAACGCCATTGTTTGAGACTTTGGATGATGCTAAGCATTTCCTTGTCTGCGATTGGATAGTTCCTTTCTTCTGGTGTCATTGCATGCAAAGAATATATGACTGGGTGCCATTGTCCTTTCTTTTTGATGGATAGTATGGCTCCTGTAGTGAAATCTGATGCGTTCATTTCGAGTCTGAAATGTTTGTCATTATCGGGGAATGCAAGAATGGGTGCAGAGGTGAATAAGAGTTTGAGAGTGTCAAAGGCTTCTTGTTTGGGTTTATCCCAGTGAAAGGGTTTATCCTTCTTGGTGAGATCATGAAGAGGTCTTGTGACTTTGGCATAGTCTTGCACGAATCTTCTGTAGAAGTTGGCTAAGCCTAGAAAACTTCTAACTTTCTTGACTGTTGTTGGGATTGGCCATTCAAGTATTGCCTTGACTTTGTCTTCTTCCATCCTGATTCCTTCAGGGGTGATTATCATTCCGAGGAAATCCACTTTCTTTGAGCGGAATGTGCATTTCTCTGGTTTGACAAAAAGATCATTTTCTTCAAGATGTTTGAGGACTTCAAGTATGATCTTGTTGTGTTCCTCTTGGTTATCTGTCTTGGTGAAGATCATGATGTCATCGATATAAATGACAACTACTTCCTCCATATCGGATAAGATATCGTTCATTATGGTTTGGAATGTGGCCGGGGAGTTTGTGAGTCCGAAGTACATCACGAGTGGCTCGAAGGCTCCTTGGTGACATATGAATGTGGCCTTCCATTTGTCTCCTTCCTTGATTCAAACATTGTTATATCCCCATCGAAGATCCATCTTTGTGAAGAGCTTTGATCCTTTGAGTTTATCGATGAGTTGGGATATCAAGGGGAGTGGATAATTGTTTTTGATGGTATGCTCGTTAAGGTATCAGTAATCTTGAACCATCTGCTTTCATCCATCTTTCTTTGGTACAAAGAATATGGGTGATGTTTGCGGTGATTTTGAGAGTCGAATATACCCTTTTCCAAGCTGATCATCTATGAAGTCTGAGACTTCCTTTTGTTCTATTTCTGAAAGGGAAATGATTCGTCCTTTCTTCGACTTAAACATTTCCTTCAGATCAATGCCATGATCCCATGGTTTTCTAATCGGCATGCATTCCGATTCCTTCTTTGAGAATACCTTGAGGTACCTGTGGAATTCTTTTGGCACTATGTCTTCCGGTTTAAGCTCAATTTTCTTCAGCTTTTCCTTTTCTTTGGCCTCTTTCTTGAGGGTATGGATATATCATGTGCCTGTTCATTCTTCGCTTTCAATCCTCCTAATGAAAGGGGATCGTCCACTAAGGGTTCGACATGAATGTGGGCATTGAGTCATTTTGATGTTTCCATTCGTCCAATCGATCTTGAGGTTGTGGTATTTAAGTCATGTATAGCCAAGGATGAACTTGTTCTTTCCAAGATTGGTAACTTCTGTGATAATCTTTTCGCAATGTCCTTGAAATTCGAGTATGAGTTTGGCAATGTGCATGATTCAGCCAGCAGAATTATTAGTTCCGTCGATGTTGTGCACTGATAGTGGTTGAATTGATTTGAGTGGAATCTTCTTCTGCTCTGCCCATTTATGGTCTATGAATACAACATTGGCACTGCTATCCAGTAGGGCTTTCACTGTCATAGCTTTGTCCTTGTGGCATAAGGGTGTGATTTTGATAGATAAGATAATATCTCTTCTTTCTTGATCCGATTCTAGGTACTTGTTGGTTTTGTTAATGGAATGAAGCACAGGTGTGAAGCCCCTGCCAAGCTCTGGATCAACCAGAGACCCCGTTGGCATTGTTGCTAATGATTCTTGGTTTTGTGGTTTTATTGGAATTGGTTCTGTGCTCTGAGGTCCCAGATTATTCAGTGCACCTTGCCTTTTCTCTTTTCTTCTGATTCTTTGAGATCATAGAAAAATGCTTTGGCTTCTTCAAAGTCCATGCCTCAAATTGCTTGTGGTGTGTGTGCTTCTTCAGTAGTGTTCGTAGTATGAACATTTCATTTCTTTTTGCAAGTGTGGTTGTATTGTCCTTTGACCCAGTAACACTCGCTGCATTGGTTTTGCTTGGGCTTTTTGCAGTCCTTGATAGAGTGACCTTCTTCATCACAGTTGACACATTTGAATTTCTTCTTGGTGCTATTTCCTTTTTGGAAAGCGTTGACTTATCTTGTGTCTCTGCTTGTAGAGGAGTGTGCAAAAAGTTTGTAAGCCTCTCAGGTTTTTCCTATATTTCTGATCACAGTCATGGTCTTCTTGATGTTATCAGATCTAAGGCCAAATTGGAATAAATCCTTGATGATATCTGGTGCAGTGTTCC
>JBBPLW010000630.1:0-10705 GCA_038089995.1 Tylopilus balloui | reverse complement strand
ATGGGACGAGAACGATATACCTGGTTTGCATCGCCTAGAGCCTGTTCCCAGCAGTCAGCTGTCATATATGCTTTGCCTCGCTTAATGAGAATGCCTTGCGGGGAGGGAAGGTGGAGTGACAATGCGGTAGTATAGTGGGAAATGGCCTCGTCGTGTCGCTGTGCACTTGCTGCTGCGTCTCCGAGCTGCTCTAGCTTCTTACAGACACGTTGCTTGAACTCTATCGGGACATGTTGCGTAAATAAACACTCCGCCAGACGCACGAGACACTCACCCTGCGCCCATTCTAGATGCTCGTCACCCAGCTTGGTTTCCATTGCAAATTCACTTGTCATGTCGTGAAAACACTTGACTGCATCCTCTGTGCGACCCGCTGCATACAGGGCCTCAGACAGACTTCGTCGAACCATGGTACTGAGATCATCGAATTTCCATCCCGATATCTGTCAGAAACCGAGTGATTTCGATGTGTTATAGAATACCAATTACGAAGCTTACGAGTGAAATCGACAAAAGTGCCTGACTTGTGTGCCGGTGGTGTCGCATTTGGGATCTTGCAAGCCCGAACAACTCGATTGCACCTTCATAGCCGCTGCTCTCCATACGCGAATTTCCCATGAGAAGATACATATATGCCTGCGCAGGATGTCAATAGCGATGTTGCTATGTGTTAGCAGGTCATGAACATGCCTGAACGACATGGTATATAGGGTTGGGGGAGACAGTGTCGATGAGGTCGCCTATACGCGATACTGCGTCGAGATGCTCTCCGGCCATGAACACGATAACTGCCTACAAAATATCGCCATGTGAGGGACGCACGAATTGGAGAAACACGGACCTTGATCAAAAGGAAAAATGTGACGTGAGTGGAGTGGAAAGGCGCAAATGCAATGTCACAGGTGCGGTAACCATCATGCCGTTGACCCTTGCCAACGAGCGCTATGCTCTTTGCAATGTAAGCAATGGCGCACGGATGAACTTTGATGGCCTTGACGTAGATTAGCCTCAGGATCAGTGTACACAATGCCGCTACCAGTACTGAACCCAGACCTTTTCGGCGTCTACGAGCGCTGAATCCCACTCTCGCAAACGTGTCCGGACGAGAGCCCGGCTAGCAAATAGATGGTGGTTTGTATTCTGAGACGTAGTGGTTGCTGTGGTCAATAATGACTCCACGTTTGCGAGCTGATCTTGCTTCCACATATTGAGGGCAGCATCGTCAATGTGAAAGTCTGGCACATGGAAAGTAGGATGTAGAGGAGACGAGGAGATTGAATCCTGTTTTGAGTAACAAAGCTGATGAGATACAGCAAAATGGAACGAGGCACAGCATTTACAGAGATGGAAGGTTCACTTTCGCGTTCACCGGGTTCTTCCTGGAGTACGTACAGAAGGGAGTAAGTTCGACGCGTATGACGAGCGAGCGAGGAGATCCCAAGCAAACACATACATTGAGAGGATAACTCCTACCATCTTCATTGTTTGATTTGTTCGCCCTGGACTCGACTTTAGCAGATTGGCCAAGTTCTTCCTAAAGTACATACAAAAGAGAGTTAGTTCAACGTGTACGATGAGCGAGCGAGGAGATCCTATTACGAGGGTGTTGCCAGGTGAATTGTCGTCGTGGCCAACCGAGGTCAAAGGTTGCTCTTGGGCTTGCTCGTGAGTGGATCCCTAACATGGTGTACATGCAGCGAAATCATTCCAATGAACACAGTATGTACTTACGACGATATGTGACAGACTTTCCATGATGACCTTCCCCTGATTACCGCCAATTGCAATACAGCAGTCGTCTGGTGAGAATGCGATTGAATGTATGTCTTCGTTGAGTTGGATGACACCGAGTTGGGTGTGTGTCGCCACGTCCCAAAACGATACGGTGCGACGTGCAGAGTATGCAGCAAATTCTCCATGCTTTGATAGGGCGATGCATGCCTGAGTTGTGGTGTCGGGGACAGTCCAATCCAAGACTGGTGACCCTGTGGTGGGTTCGATTTGTGTGATTTTTCCATCGGATAAGGCGAAAAGGTGGTCGTTCGTCCAGAGGAGACCAGTGTTGAAGTACGGGTAAACTTCTACATTGATTTTCACGAGCAAGTGGCCGTCGCTACTGTCGTAGATGCGCACGGAATCGCGAGTGCCAGTCGCAATCCGGTCTCCTTGAGGGGAGTACTTTGCTGCCAAAACATATCCGTTGTGGCGGAGTATTTGTAGCTGCTCGTGTGAGGGTATACCCCAGACAGAGCCTGTTTTGTTGTCCGACGCCGAGACGAGTTTGGTCGAGTCGGGCGAGAAATCCACGCCATTGACGGTGCCGCCCTCGTAGTGCTGAAAGACTTGTTCGTGTGTTTCTGCATCCCAGACAAGCATGTTTCCCGAGTTTGTCCCCGCTGCGATGTATCTGCCATCCTTGGACACGGCAATGCAGTAGACAACTTTATTCTTTGCCATCGTTGCCATTCGTTTCTTGTCTTCCGTTTGCCACACTTGGACCCCATGGAAACCACCGCTCACGAGATAATCGCCGTTCGGTGAAAAAGTCACTGCATCTACCCGGCTACCAACGTTGATTTCGGTTCGGTTACGGCGCTCTTGTCCAACGATCAGCATCAGCGTGGGCTACATCTTGTCAATACGCACCAATCGTTATCGACGATGTGGTCATGTCCAGAACCGTAGTGGTGGAAAACGATATACAAGGTGTGAGGTTTTTCCGCACTACATACACGTTGCTCTTTCTTCATATAGGCTGGCGCTCACCCTTCATCGTGTTTTCAGCACTTCTGCCATGCAAGATATCGTTCCAAGGTTCTGCACGATGGTGACGGCTGGAGAGTCGCCACCTCTTTTATGGCACGACACACTTGACGAGTCCACCAATGACATTTTTGCCCTGCTCCACGAAGCAGTCGTGGCACCCGTGCCGCCGTCTTTATCCCATTAACTTTTGATATGCTCATCCATTGATACCCAGCCCCCTTGGCCTGAATGTACCACCGTGCATCACAACCCACCCGTCTATCCGCGCTGGCAACATACCTATCCCTGCAACTGATTCATGGGCAAGATGCTCCAGCCTAATCTCAGTGCCATTTACCTGTGCCACTGCCTTGTCTGTTGCTTGTCGTACAATCTCTGTTCCCTACGTCATCGCTGATTTGTTGGCCTGTATACTTTTCCCCGAGTTTTTCCTCACCCGCAACATCAGATAGGCTTGACTTTACAATGCGCCAACCCAGCACTTCGAGACACTGAATGGGATGATTGCACTGCCCATCCGTCTACCTCTTTCCCATTGACTGATCCGGACCGACATGGACACTTCCCTTATAACCACGGCCGAGCTAAACCATCGGGTCTTCGATTATCGTGCCGCGTTATCTTGTACACTTTTACGGACACCCACCGTCACCCCACACCGCTCACACCTTCTGTGCCGCATCAGTTTCCTTCCAAAAGGTTTTAAAGGCATGTGCAGTAACACTCACCATGTACTTACATTCCTCACGCTCATATGGTCCACCATCCTAAGTGCGGGTGTCGCATCGTAAGGACGTCTCTCCGAGCCGGTCTCGTATGACCATTCGACGCATGGTTCTAACTCGTTCAATTTGGCATACCATAGCCCGCACTCTGATGATAGTTTAGCGGGTATTCCCGCAGTGAAGACAGCACGGTCTCCCAAGTCGTTTCGGAAACCCAATTTTCAACAAGGTGCTGGTATGTATCAGACGAGCGGGAGATGAACAGGTACGCGCGGGCGCGGACGTATGTCGACTGCGACGCAGAAACAGCGAACGAGTAGCGGGTTCGTTCGAAACTCGGGTATTCCTATGCTTGGCCATTGTATACTAGCCATGGTTCATGCACAGCCAGATCACCCCGTCGGTCTCGCTGACTCCTGCGTGCAGCTCGGGACGATTCGTAAAATGTGGGAGTGGTTCTCCGTGCTCACACGTCTCTGGCCATTTCGTATCTTTCATGGTCACCCAAAGGACATCCACCACTCACGTAAATTTCCCCCTGGGTCAGCATGGCGTAAAATGGGCGTTTGGCATCGTTACCGGCTCGCGGGGGAGTATGATTCTAACGTCAGTATCAGAAGTCCTGTTATTATGTTTGCCTGAGCTGCAACGAACGCGCAGGGTCTCTATCTACCCGTCTTGTCAAGAAACTGGTTTTAGGTCATTACGGAGATGTTGCAACCCAGCTTCGCATAGGACCACCACACTAACACTACCGGGCGTCGTTCTCTCTTGCCTGATAACCGGTACACCCATGGAACATTACCGTGAAATGGGGAAAACCTTGTATTTGGGCCCACCTGGTGATAACTGCTCCCGTGCGAGCTTTTTGAAGTTCACCAGATAGGGAACTCCGCCGACACCGACGGTCTATTATGATGGATGCATCGCTGGTGAAGAGGGCGAAATGTTGAGCGTCTTTCAGTTGGTAAGTCATGACCACCTCTCCCGATTGTGTCAGGGGTTGAAAATGAATGACAAGGAATGAGGTCCACGCGACAACGCGGACCTGACCATCGCCAGAGATGTCGAAATCGTAGGGTCAAGTACGCTCTCCGACTTGCAAGTCTCGACAGCGACACCCGAAGGGATGTGCTGACGAGCGATCCATAAGTACTATTCAAAGTCCCACTCCCACTGCGGCATACCTAAAACGTGGCACGACATATCCTAGAGTGCGAACAGATGGGTGAGCCTTGATCGCAGTTAGCTATGTATGCATCGATTCACTTGCCTCTCTGCAGCGGGGAAAAGCAACCTCCGCGCAGCTTGCGAGGATGAAAAGGAAGACCAGGAGACTTGCTCTGGACCGAGTGATATACGGCATCTCCGCCGCAATGGCACCTCAGAGCAACCAGCGGTGAGTGACGACGCTTGAACAATCGATAATTAGTGAAGGTGGTTCTCATAAACGATGGTCGCACGCCACGGGCCACTGGCTAGGCTTGCAGCAGAATCTTGACCCGCACGAAGTTACAACGGCCACCCGTCGCCGTCAGGCATGAACGTTTTTGCTCAGCGTGTACCCAGACTAAGGGAGCGCGGACGCTGTCGCCATTGTCACTTGTCTTGACTTTGGCCACGCCACGCAAGATATAGCCGCGAACTGTAATGTACCCGGCGAAGCAACGGGTGCCAGTGTACGTGAACGCCTCCCGGAACAAAGTATCCGGGAAACCAGAGACAGATTATCCGATAACAGCTGCCTCTTGCGACGAGTCCGAGGCCAAGATTCTCAGCACAGAATACCATGGGCCAGAATCTTGGAACATGCGATCCAGACGAGGAGGGGAGTAAACAAAAGCATTTCTCGCACATTTGACCACTTACAATCAAACAGGGCCACCCATAGGTGTATCGACGCCTCATATAGGCCCTTTCAGATATAACCCACTTACACTATTCTCTCGCAGCCATCTTTACGGTCGTCCTGCTGGTTTTGAGGGTAGCTGGTGGTACGCAGTGTGTCCCTTGGTAAACGAGTTAGTTCCAGTGATGCTCCCGGCTAACTGTCTCACTGATGTTAGGCATTCCAAAGGCGACGTCTTTGCGCCATCGAGACCCTAACGTGAAAAAGCTCATAGCCTACCTCCATACAAAACATCAAGCAGTTTGACTGTCGAAGCTTGGAGCACGATGCCCATTACCGACCAACCCATTTAATATTCATGGACAAAGTCCGTCGTTCTGCGCTGTGGACTACTCGAATGCATGGACACAAACGTAGGGGATTATAAACTGACGGAGTCACGTCGAAGAAGTGGTCGAATATATCTTCATTTTTTTCTCTCTCAGTATAGAGGACGAATATGCACCATGTGTCGGGCCAAGGTTGAGTGATCCAGAGCTGGGGCAGGACGAGAACAAGTTGCACGGGTTGAAGGGCGGCATGCATGTTCCCCAAGGTCTCCGGCGTTCACCAAGGAACTCTAACACATGTCGAGTAGGTCGCCAGCACGACGACGGACTGCAAGCGGGACTAGGATTTTTCTTCCCGTCGCAAGAATATGCAACCGAGAATCAACCTTGGTCACTTCTTTTTCATGCCTCCTCCACCCTTGGTCGGTTTCTCCTTCGCCATCGCCGGCTCCTTTTCGCCCTCTATGCCAGCCTGCAACTCGAGCCACTGATCCGCTGCAATATCCTCGCCAAACCGCTTCCTGAAGCGCGTCATGCGGCCCGTCCCTTCCTCCTCCTCATCCTGCGCATTCTCCGAGGATGCGCCGCACACGCGTTCGGTCGCGTTCCAGAGTGGATTGTTGGTCGTATTGCGTGTCAGGATGATCTTGGACCGTGGAGAGGTCGTCCAGTGTGTGAACGTGGATCCGTCTGCGCGGGTGACGTGCTGGAGGAAATGGGGTACGACGGGTGCGGGGAGAGAGCGAGAATGTTTCTTGGGTATGTGAGACCGGCCGTACGGGGAGGTCGAGTGCGAGCGGGTGCATGCGTATACGGGTGTGCGCTTGGCTATGCGGCAGAGCGTCATAGAAAAGTGTATCTTTTGCCAAACAAGCAGATCCCGAGTCGTTGTCGCAGCCCAACTACGCCAGGCCGTACAGCCCTCGCCATCGCTATATTCATTCGTTCTTCCCCTCCTGCCTCCAGCTGTTCTCTCCCTAATCATGTTTATCACAGTCGGGCCCAACTCGACGTGCGATATCTGTGCGGAGAGCTACATGGACCTGGCAGGTATGCCACACACCATCCCTTGTGGTCACATCTTTTGTCGACCGTAAGTGACCCGCGTTACCTCTCACTACAAGGAAGGACTCGGCTGATAAAAATTTGCATTAGTTGCCTAAACCATCGTCGCCATTTCTCCGGATGGGATATCCACCAACTCCGTGTGGACAGCGGCTCCACTTCGAGTTCCACGACGGGGCCACCTCAGGTCGACGCTCGAGTTCAGCGCCTCCTGGAGGACATGGCAAAGATAGCAGACGGTCGTGCTACCGCCGAAGAACTGCGATGGGCGATCAACCAGTGTCAAGCGTATCACAACTCGCGGCAAGATAGCGGCACGGTGTGTGATCGCCCGTGGTCTGTTTGCAAACCAAATGATTGGTCTGTTCAGCTCACTCCTATTGGGACTGGTTGCCGCCTCCTGACCGCTTTGATCGGAATTCAGAAAAAGCTCGCAGATCTCGCGGCCGCGAGGGACGATATCCGCGACCGTTTGGCCATGGGACTTGTTTCATGGTAATGTTCCATGGGTGCACAGGTTATCAGGCAAGAGAGAACGACGCCTGGTAATGTTAGTGTGGTAGCCCTACGCGAAGCTGGGTTGCGATGTCTCCGTAACGACCTAGAGCCAGTTTCTTGACAAGGCGGGTAGATAGAGACCATGCGCATTCATTGCAGCCCGAGCAGACATAACAGGACTTTTGATACTGACGTTAGAATCATACTCCCCCGCGAACCGGTAACGACGCCAAACGCCCAATTTACGCCATACTGACCCAGGGGGAAATATACGTGAGTGGTGGATATCCTTTGGGTGACCATGAAAGACACGAAATGGCCAGAGACGTGTAAGCACGGAGAACCACTCCGGCGTTTTACGAACGGTCCCGAGCTGCTCAACGACGCTGGGTAATGTTAGTGTGGTAGTCCTACGAGAAGCTGGGTTGCAAGTCAGAACCGTGCGTTGAGTGGTCATACAAGACCGACTCGGACCCGCATTAAGAATGGTGGACCATGCGAGCGTGGGGAATGCAAATACGTGGTGAGCGATACTGCACACGCCTTTTCAATCCTTTTGACAGGAAAATGATGCAGCACAGAAGGTGTGGGTGGTGTGGGGTGACGCGGGTGTCCGTAAAGCGCACAAGATAACCCGGCATGATAATCGGAGACCCGATGGCTTAGCTCGGCCATGATTGTAAGGCAAGGGTCCATGTCGGGCCGGATCAGTCAATGGGAAAGAGGTAGGAAATGAGCAGTGCAATCATCCCATTCAGTGTCTCGAAGTGCTAGGTCGGCGCATCGTAAAACCAAACTTGTCTGATCTTGCGAGGGAGGAAAAAGTCGGAGGAAAAGTATACTAGCCAACAAACCAACGATGATGAAGGGAGTACAGGTTGTACGACAGGCAACAGAGAAGGCAGTGGCAAAGATAACCCGGGGTATATGACATTGAAATCGGGCTTGAGCACCTCGTCCACGAATCGAGTGTAGGGATAGGTATGTTGCCAACTTGGATAGACGGGTGGGTTGTGATGCAGTACATTCAAGCCAAGGGGGTTGCGTATCAACGGATCAGCATATCAAAAGTTAATAGGATGAAGACGGCGGCGCGGGTGCCACGACTGCTTCGTGGAGCAGGGCGAAAACGTCCCTGGTGGACTCGTCAAAGCACACTCGAGTGTGTCATGTTGTGAAAGAGGTGGCGACTCTCCAGTCGTCATAATTATGTGGAACCTTGAAATGATTGCTTGTTGGAAACACGGCACAAGCACCGAAAACACGAGGACAAAGGAGAGACGCCAACCTATATCAAGAAAGAGCAACGTGTTAGTAGTGCGGAAAGACCTCACACCTTTACACCGACTCCCACAGCTACGCTCCTGGATTGTGTCGGTCATGACCACGCTGTCGATAGCGATTGGTGTGTACTGACTGAATGCAACGTGTACCGATACTGATCGTCGGACAAGAGGGCCATAACCGAACTGAAATCAACGATGGTCACCCGGTACTTGCAGTGACTTTCTCGGCGAATGGCAGGCATCTCTTGAGCGGTGGTGTCTACGGGGTCCAAGTGTGGCAGATGGAAGACGGGAAAAGAATCGCAGCGATGGACACAAGTGGTGGTGTCATCTGTTTCGTTGTGTCCAAGGATGGCAGACACATCGCGGCAGGGACATACTCGGGCAACGTGCATGTCTGGGACGCAGAAACACACCAACAAGTTTTTCAGCACAAGGAGTGGGGCACCTTTAATGGCGTGGATTTCTCGCCGGACTCGAGCAGACTCGTCGTGGCATCGAATGGCTACAAAGCATGGATCTGGGATATCACCTCACAAGAACGGCTGCAAACACTCTGCCACAACAGCATTGTTCACGCAGCAAAGTACTCGCCTCGAGGAGATCGGATTGCAACTGGCACTCGCGATTCCGTGTACATCTATGACAGCAGCGATGTGCGCTTGCTGGTGGAAGTCAATGTGGCAGTCGCCCCGAGATTCAACTCTGGTCTCGTCTGGACCAACGATCACCTTTTCGCCTTATCCAATCGAAAAATCACACAAATCGAACCCACCACAGGGTCGCCAGTCTCTGGTTGGACTGTTCCTGACACCACGACACGGGCGTGCATTGCTCTACCGAAACATGGAGAATTCGTTGCTTACTCTACAGGTCGCACCGTATCGTTTTGGGACGTGGCGACACACACCCAACTCGGTGTCATCCAACATAACGAAGACATAAATTCAATTGCATTCTCAGCAGATGACCCTTTTATTGCAATTGGTAGTTCTGAAGGAAAAGTCATTATTGAAAGTCTGTCCCACATTGTTGTAAGTATCATGCTCATTGGAATGATTTTGCTGCATGTACACCCTGTTAGGCATCCACGAGCGAGCGAGCCCAAGAGCAACCTTTGACCTCCGTTGGCCACGACGACGATTCACTTGATAACACCCCTGTAGTAGGATCTCATCGCTTGCTCGTCATACGCGCCGAACTTACTCCCTTCTGTACGTACTCCAGGAAGGACCTGGTGAACGCGAGAGTGAACCCTCCATCTCTGTAAATACAGTGCCTTATTCCATTTCGCTGTATCTCATCAGCTTTGTTACTCAAAACATAGGATTCAATCTCGTCGCCTCCTCTACGCCTCACTTTCCGTGCACCAGACTTTCACGTTGGCGATGCTGCTCTCAATATGTGGAAGCAAGATCGGCTCACAAATGTGGAATCATTATTGACTGCAGCAATCACCGCATCTCAGAATACAGACCACCGTCTACTCGCTGGTCGAGCTCTCGTCCGGACACGTTTGCGAGAGTGGGATTCAGCGCTCGTGGATGCCAAAAAGGTCTGGGTATTCAGTGCTGGTAGTGGTGTACACTGATCCTGACGATAATCTGCATCAAGGCCATCAAAATCCATCCGTGCGCCATTGCTTACATTGCAAAGAGCATAGCGCTCGTTGGCAAGGGTCAACGGCTTGATGGCTATCGCACCTGTGACATCGCGTTTGCACCGTTCCATTCCACTTACGTCACATTTTTCCTTTTGCTCAAGGTCTGTGTTTCTCCAATTCGTGTGTCCTTCACATAGCAATATTTTGTAGGCAGTTATTGTGTTCATGGCTGGAGAGCATCTCGACGCAATATTGCGTGTAGACGACCTCATCGACACTGTCTCCCCCAACCCTATGTACCATGTCGTTCAGGCATGTTCATGACCTGCTGACACATGGCAACATCGCCACTGACAATCTCCGCAGGCATATATGTACTAGGTGTGAGCTCATTTGGGGCCGTTGGCCCAAGAGGGTGACAATGCTTATTTACACATTTCATGAGTAGAATATACTCGTAGTGGAATAATACAACAGATTCTATTCATAGTATGACAAACAAAAAAGAGTCTATATATCAAATGTTCAAATTTCTAAATACTTCAGTCCAAACTACATTAGTAGCATTGGTATTTTCTTGACCA
>JBBPLW010000629.1:0-10719 GCA_038089995.1 Tylopilus balloui | reverse complement strand
TAAGGGTCTAGGGTTGTGAGTCATGATGCATAGCCTTGCATAGCCATGGAATGGAAGAGAAGCATGTGATGCATGAGGCATACATGAGGCATGTGGCAGAATGGAAGCATAGCCTTGAGGCTGTGGCATACCATGAGATATGACATGTCATGATGTGGCAGATCTTGAGATGCATGTCCTAATTAGGGAGGCACTCACAAAGAGGCACTGCATCCTAATAAGGAATGTGACTGTGACATTACATAAGCGTGACTTGCGTGACTGCTTGAGGTTCCATGGTGCGAGTGAGTGTGTAGAGCGAATGAGCACTTGGAAAAATGCGGAAAAATGTGGAGAAAATAGGTTTCGTAACATGAACAGCCAATAAATTTTCAAACAGCCACCAGCTATACTAGTTGTGGACTTAGACAAAAATTTATGAGTCATCATGGTATCATGGTATCATTGTTCATTTTGTATAAGCTAGACATTGTTCATCATCACCCTCTGTGTGATTACCACCACTACCATGATGCTTGCTTGCACCCACCCATTTGTACAACACCACTGTGCCTGATCACATCCCACCCACTCTGTGTGACCACCACCATGCTTGCTTACACCTACCACCCATTTAGATGACCACCACTGCACTCACTTGTACCACCCATTTGGATGGCCACCACCATGCTTGCATGCACTCCGTCTGCACAATTACCACCACCACTGTGCTAACTTGCTCCTAATCAATTTAGGTGGCAATCACTGCATGTGGTCACACCCACCTGTTTGGACAACAACCACCTCTCTATAATTATCAACATCACTGTGCTCGCTTGCACCTCACCTGTTTGGATGACCACCACCATGTCCACTCACATTGCATCCACTTTGTGTGACCACCACCATGCTCACTCACACCCACCTGTCCAGACAATGACAATGCCCACTTGCATGCCCTTGACAAAGACCACCATATTCACTTGCATTCCCCTCTGCATGATTACCACCCCACCTGTTTAGTCAACAACTATCATGTATACTCGCATCCATCCATTCAGACAACAATGACCACATCCACTCTCACCCCCTTTGCATGATTACTACCACCACTGCACTTGCTTACACCCCATCTGTTTAGACAATCACCACCATGCTCACTCATACCCCACCTGGCACCCTATCCATTTAAATGATGACCATTGTGCATGCTCACACCCACCCATTCAGACAATGACCACCACATGTGCTCACATCCCATTTAGACAATGACCAGCATGCACTCATATCCACCCATTCAGACAATGACCACCACATGCACTCGCATTCCCTTTGTGTGATTACCACCACCACCACATACTCCACCCATTTGGATGACCACCACCACACCAGCTCATACCCCATTTAGACAATGACCACCACACATGCTTGTACTCCCTTTGTGCAATCACCATCACCACCATGCACCCCACTTGTTTAGACAGTAACTGTGTGCACTTGCATGCACCCATTCGGATGACAATAACCACCACATGTGCTCACATGTATCTGTTTGAATGACCACCACACCTGCTCGCATCCCTTTCACATGATCACCACCATCACCCCACATTCTACCCATTTAGACAATGACCATGCATGCACTCATTCAGATGACCACCAACACATCTGCTTGCACCCCATTTAGGCAATGATCACTGCATGTGCTTGCACTCACCTGCTTGAACAACAACCACTGCATCTGCTTATACCCCCTTTGCACAATCACCACCACTACCATGTACCCCACCCACTTAAATGATGACCATGCATGCTCACTAAAGAAAGGATAGGGGACTTCCTTTCTCTAGGTGTGCAGTGTAATAGCAAGGGATGAACAAGTGTGAAGACTCACTTGTATATGCAGAGGCTTGATAGAACAGCACTATAGCGTCCTTAGTCCTTGGTAGTGCAGAGAGCACACTAGCACTTGTAGCACAAGGGCAAAGGTACCAGTAATGGATTAAGATTTAAAATTTAGTGATCAGGTAATTGATCACTGATGGAGTGGAAAACAGAGTTTATCCCCTATGACTGTACTAAGACCGTTATCTCCACTAGGTGAAGATAGTGCAGCTTTTATACATAATTTACAAACAGAGATTAAAATCTAATCTATTCAATGAACTACATGTAAAAGGCAATACAATGTCATGGAAGACATCATGTGACTGTCATGGAATATCATGGAATGTTCAAGAACATGCTGAGCATTCTATATGATGTCATAATGATGTCACTCTGGGGATATGATGTCATTGATCAGTAAGCATTGGGGAAATGACATTATTTACTATGATATCATATGGAAGGTCATAGAACTTTCCATGTTACATGGCTGAATTATGTAGTCTGGGTCATTTTTGTGATCATGTGATTGCTTACATAAGGTCATATGCCTTATATGATCACTTAGGACAAAGTCCTAATGACATCTAGAGACTTATGCTTTGTTAAATATATGGCTTATTGCACAAATCCACCATAGGTGGTTTTGCATATTGCTCATTAGCATAAGTGACTACTTATATTTCATCACTCACACCCACCCATTTGGACAATGATGACAATGGTTACTCATGCCCCACCTGTTCAAATGACCACCAGGGTGCTTGCTTGCATAGCAACAACAATGCTATAGATAACAGTATCTTATGTTCAAGCTTGTACTTAGATACAAAATACTATTCTTTTTTTTAATAAAATCTGAGTAAGCCAATCTAAATAAGAAAGAAGTCTATTGTATCTGTGCTGGACTGTGAATACTATATGGTAATGTGTTCTGTACCCTGTAGTGCTGTAGACATTGTGACAGCACTATAATAGGGCTGGATAGGGGGGAACCTTTCTGTGGTACTGTAACCATTGTACAGCACAACACAGTGCTATACAGCCACAAAGTGTTTTGCTGATGCATGATGGGTGCTGTGATTCACTCATCACCAAACCTGTCAATTTATGACATTTGACTAGAGTAAAATATAATCACCATCTATACCAGCAATGCTAGCAAAAGTTTAGCAGGAATATGTTTGAATAAGAAAAAGCTCAATTAATGTTCACAAGCCTGTCATGTCAATCAGCATGTCAGCTCTCAGTATTCACAATACAATCAATAGTCATTAGAATTGACTATCTATGATATAGCACTCCAGCAACAATTATTGTCAACATCATTAAATCTATTTCAATTGGGCAATAGTGTTCATCTATTCATTGCAAAGCACAAACAATAGAAGAAAAAACACCAACTGCCCTACACAATATCATAGCTACTTGCACAACCTCTTCATCAGCAAAATATTACCTACCTTTTTAGGTCTGGCAATGTCTTCAGATCTTGTCTCAACTTTTTGGCATTTTTGAGAGATACCAAAAAACTTGAATCAACTTTTACCATGGTGCTCTTGTGTCTCACTACATTAAATAGAAAGTACCAGAAAAGATGGCTTAAAGTACATATCAAATGTTAGAATGCAAGACAATATGCATGATAATCAATGTATTTATTAACATAGTAAGCTCAAAAGGTATCAAGAGTGTCTGTGTAATGAAAGTCCACTGGCAACACATCCTCACCATACACTGCAATTAAATGAGCAGGGCAAAGTACTATGTCGAATGATATCACTGCATGTACTTGCTATCCTTGTTGATCCATTTCTGGGGCCACAATTAGGCAATAGCACAGGTATATCCCTAGGTGACTGCAGCCATACCCAGACCTGGACCCTTTAATATACCCAGACCTTCAATGAGGATGCTGGGTCAGGCATGGGTATCCAGACCAAAGACCCATACCAATACCCATACCCTGGGTACCTATGGATAGTTCATTATAGGGGTAGCAAGTACATATATGTAATGGTACTAGTCAAGTGCACATTGCAACATGGCCCACCCACCCTTAAACTCATCCTCTTCTCCCTCAACCTCTGGTAGCACACTAACTTTCTTCACATCTTCTGTTTTCACAAGCCTGAGAGTGCTTCAAGTCCCCAGGCATAGCAGAGCATGAGTTGAGTTGACTGATAAGCAAACTGAACATGTGATAGAAGAAGATGACTGTGGGAGAAGAGCTGTTCAACATCAATGGAAGTTGGAGGAGTGGTAAGGAAGTCCAAAGCCATTCACAATAGAATAGGATATACTACATGATGATCATGCCACCACTTCACTGGGTCATCTGCCTATTCAACATCACCAGTGAGATAGTGGTCAATTTCACTATGCAGATCAGCAGCTTCAGAAGGCATGAAGGCATCAATGTTGTCAAAAAGGCTGAAAGATAGCTTATTTGGGGCTGCCAGTTCCCTAGGCACCCTTCAATGTCTGAGTTTTCCAAGTCCAAGCCTAAGACCTGTCCATCAGCCACCAAGTCAGCCCAAGAGGTATATGAGTGCTCAAATTCATTGTGCACAAGTGACTTAGCAGTCTGGATCCACTGAGGCTCTCAGTGAGCCTTCTTGAAATAAGCCAATTTATGACAAGAATGAAGTACCATGGTGATATGATAAACATCAGTGGAGTCCATCAGAGAATAGTACCAATTTAATGTTTGCCTGGCAAGTGAGATGGTGACATGGATGGCAGGTGTGAGTTTTAGATTGCAAGATTGTGCATGGAATGCTTTGTTAAGGATGTCCATGGCTGGGATAACAGCTGGCAGGGTGGATGTGACACAAGAGAAGTAGAGCATGGCTTCTTTGAGAATCTGGGTTTGTGAGAGTGGCCAGTGGGTGATTATGTCATCAGTTCCATGCCTATACCATACCTTTAGAACATTGTGTAACTACCCCAGGATAACAACCCATTGTCAGGTATGGGTAAGGGTATAGGTGTCTGTCAGCTCTACCCATACCCATATTCTATGGATACCCATACCTGAGACCCCAGTGGGTTGGCCTGACCCATACTATTGCCTAGCCACAATTTACATGCCTGTTGTCTCATCCAGCACATTCCTGACCAGAAGGTACCATTCCACCAGTGCACACTGATAAATCTTGCCACAATGGCTGAATGCAAAGAGGAGGTGGACCTGTGTGACCAACAGCCCACCAAAACCATTTCCATCAATACCTCCTCCCTTGACAAACACACAATCTCTGTGTGCAGGTCCTTCATGCCAGGATGACATACAGCATATGATGTCATGATGCAAGTCTCCTTGACCCAATTGATTACTTGGGGTATAGTAGATCACAGTTGCTGAATTGTAGACCTTCATATACCTGTTGAACACTGGGCAAGCATTAATGTTGACTTGATCCCCAGCTATCTCAGCATCAGGATTACATTGGTCATAGAGGAACCTATGTATATATAGGACAAGATCAGGATACTGAAAGTGATCTGCAACATCAGCAGCTACTTGAGGGATACCTCACACTGTGTACATGTTAAAAACATAGACATAGCATAAATGTGCACTTATCATGGTAGTGAGCCAATTGGATGTCAAATGTGCTCTGTTTTCTATCATCAGGCCTGTCCATTGCACCCTCTTCATGGTTGCTATTAGGCAAGAGAGGACCTTGAAGCATACCCCATTGGGTAAAGTCTTGACAAGCTGCAGCCAGTTTGTTCATTTGCTGATTCATCACTAGCCTTTGCCCCAATGCTTCATATCTGTTGGAATGATGCATGGTTCCTTGACCACTTTGATATGGCAAGACTCCATGATTGATGAACACAGACCATTTGAAGCACTGAAAAGCTCAATTAGTGACCAATAATGAACCATTGCATGCTGCTGGGGCAGTGACAAATGAGCACACACTCCAGCTGTTATGAATACCTCATGATATTCATGGAAACTGCAAACAGCATGGTCAATCTCTTGCAGCATTGACTCATTGATGATGGGACATTGAACAAGGTAACAGAAATCCAGGAAAGCACATAGCATGGATACCATATGATCAGGTACATATTCATGGATTGCTGGCAGATAGACCTAGAATTGGGTTGCATCAGTCTTTAATATTCCCACTGTCCACAAGATTGTCTTTATCAAGGCCATTATCTTGGTGGTCATCTTCACCAACACTCACATCATGGTCAAACCAATCTGTGTGTTGAAGAGGCACTGTGAGCAGAACTTGGATGGAAGCTAGTATAGGGGTAACATAGCCACAGTGAACATGAGAGTAGTGCTTAAGTCTACCACATGTATAACAATGCTTCACACATCCTGGCAAAGGGCAGATGAAATAGTGGGGTCAGTGTTAGCGAAGTGAAGGCATAGACTTAAGAGAGATGAATGAAGCAAAAGGTTGATTGAACCTGGATAAACCTGAAGGTAGCCAGGTGATGGACCCAGAAGTGTGACCTCATAACATAAAATTTCAGTGCATCACCTCTGTAAACCATACATTAGTTGATGGCAATGTAAAAAAATATTTAGGCTCACCTCTACTAGCCCTGTTGTCAGGTTGGAGTAAGAGAGTAGAAGGACCTGATGGCAAGAGAGGGCAGGAGGATCTGATGGAGATGGGAGCACCATATGGCTGGTGGCTAAAGTAACTTATATTGAGCAAATTTTACTACATCACCTATGCCATGTTGGAATGGAGAACAACATATAAGGATTGATGAGGCATGGAATGGAGAAAATCATCAGGCCCACTATTCACTATGCCAACTGGGCTCCCTGACCCATTGTCATTACCATTGATCTCAATGTCCCAGTCTTCAACCATGAATACTTACCCTGCGAACAAAATGTGCCATCCTAGGTTACCTGACAAGCCTGGGCCTCGATGCTCCAGTGAGGTAATCCAGAGAGAGCACACTGCTTGTGATCTTGCTGTTGCCAAGGCCCAGGTACATTGTGAGTCCAATGTTCAATGGGCTGTGGCTATCAAAAATGAGCTACAGGCAAGGGCTGACCAGCAACATTGGGCATTCTCAAACCCTGCCTTGTGAGTCATCCAGAGATAGCCAAGGGTAAAGGCTGCTATGACATAGAAAACTGGCCAGTAGAATAACCTCAACACTGAAGATCAGGTGCTATAAAACTAGTCTGGGATTAGAGTACTCACTGTCTTTTGGGTGATGGTAAAGAGAAAAGCCAGACAAAGCCCAAATCTGATAAAGTGATTATTGCTGCAGGACAAGGGCAGCTGGTCACTCAAAAATTGACCCATACCAAATCCATTGTTCTCACTCCTGCCAAATCAAGAGCTAAGGTCACATGTGATAACATCAAGGCTGCTCACAAGCAAGCCACAACAAAGACCATGCTAGGCAGGTTGAAGAGGGACTTGAATGTAGACATTCAGTAAGTCATGCTGATGCCACTCTCCAGACACTCACCATTAGTGATTTAGAAACCAGGGTGGGAAAGTTCACTTGTTAGCAACTGCATTCAAGTCAGTTAGTGTTAGCATCAAACAAAAGCAGATGCACATGTTGAGCCTCCCTTCTGCAAAGAAAATCAAAGGAAAGCAACAGATAGTAGGAGGTCTCACTGAACAATTCAAACTATCACACTCTGCCAGAAAACAGCACCTCACCACTTTGACTCAGCCCATGGATAAAGCCACTGGTGATAGCAATATATGATTCAGTGGGCTATCAGACAATGAAGAAATTGAATGGCTTGGCAATGAGCCATTAGCTGTGGCTCGCAGCCAGGAAGCCCAGGATACAATGGTGATGGTCACTCTAGTAAACTCATGGCACTGCTTTCATTGGTTCAATGACATGTGATTCATATCTTTTACCAGCTTATGAAGATTGTGTGTAATGCACCTCAACAGTGCCTTGCTACAAGTGATACCATAGCTAATACAACAATGTCTACCGCTGCCAAGCTATATCCCAGCCTCCAAGACCTCCCTCCTGATGTACAAAGAATGTTCAGATCTTTGTTCATATCTCTTGTGTGATGCTTTGCAGGTACCCTGGGGAATCCCTGGTCTATGGACAAGATGCTTGCTCCCATTCAAAGCATCTGGGATGATTTAACAAAGGATAATCCTAAATAGGATCACAAATTTGAGGAAGATGATGATATGATCTATTGTCTGGTAAGTACTACCATTGTATTTTCATGCATGTTATAATGCACATGCTATTGATAGATAATGCAATGGCTCTATGAGTGATAGGGCCATTTTGGCTTTGCTATGCTTGATGCAGTCAAAGAGCTTTGGGCAAGTGACAAGATGTTTTCCAGTCATGAAAAATGTGAGGCCCATGTCACACTTTTATTGGGCTCTGGGCTATTGTGGGTGTATGGTTGGTTCTCCCAGGTCAATGATGGTGTCTGGCAGGTTGGTTTTTCATCACCATCTTCTTGTGATTGCTGATACACTCATCATACTCAATTTTACCAGGTCAAGCATGCTTTCCATGGGCCTCTCCTGTTGCAAACTGTTGCCTTGCACTTGAAGGACATCAGCCATGTTAAATATGATGAATTTAGCCACTTAGTGGACTATGCTGAGGCATGTGATGCATTGATTCTTGGGATGACTGTGATGCAGTTTGGACTGCCCTTCTTGACTGATAAATCTGATCTCTCAGACCCTGTCTAGGTTAAATGTGTGCTCACTTTGTGGAAATCAAGTGACCTAGAATTGACTAAGGCAGATCAATTCTCTAAACAAGTATGGGATCTGAAGTCAAGGCAATATACAAAATTAGTAATACATCTCAGTGATTTGAGAATTGCCCAGATCTTTGATGCAGCTTGAGTATATATTGTTAAATTAAAGTAAGCCAGTGCCTTGAAGACCAATCTGAATGATGAAGATGATGAGGATGATGAGCACACAAAAATCAAGACTTCATCTGATATCAAGATGATGAATGCCAACTTAGAGGATGAAGATGACTAAGGGGAAGGCAAGGATCATGCTGATGGAGGGTTGGAAGAATTGGCTGGTGGTAAGTGGACAGTCAGCCTATATCATTCAGTGCTAACATGTGGTGGGTAAATAGATGCAGCTGTGATGGCTGTCAGCAAGGATGACATTAATAATGGAGATGGAAATCAATTTGATATGGTGGCTGATGCTGAGTGATTGCATGTTGTCCAGAAGTGGGACTGGCTTAGACAAGCTCAACCTGGTACTATGCTATCAAATTAGCTATATTGTATACCCTCAGAGTTCAACCTTTGACTGATAGAATGGTTATGCTTTATGTTTGATCTAGGTTACCTTGAAATGTGATATTGACTTTTGCTCCATCTTTGCTCATGTCTGTGATTAGGCTATCTTCAAACTATTAAATTAAGCCATCTTTTTGTTGGGCTTTGCTCATGGCCAGAGTGATATATTCTTTTCACACAAGCTATAACTTGCAAAAACTTATAAGTCTTATTTGGTCTGTGACAAGACCTAACATAACTTAGTTAAGAAAATGCTACTTTCATGTCTTAAGGTTTTAGTGGTCTTATACAAGGTTGCTAAGACATGTGACATTTTGCTGATGTTCAACCTCTTCGACCCACTGGCATTCTTTGCTCCTACCTTGCCTGATTTCTTGCACTTCTTTGGAATGTTCTCATCTTCTCCAATGTTGGTCAAAGGACTGTCCACATCAGCAAATCATAGACTTAGCTACACTAAGGTCCCTATCTGTGCAGTACTATATAGCATTGTATAATGTATACAGTGTAATACAGAGCATGAAAAAAAGTTGCATGTTTATATCTCTATGATACTCTGTGATAGTTTTTATATGTCTTACAATAGAAAACAAGTGAAATTAACAAGATCTGAAAATTGCTGCATAGCTCTGTACAGTAAAATCATGATTTGCTGATGCATGTCTTCAGTGTCCAATATAACAACCTTGTGTTTTCCCTTTCAACTGCTTGTTAAGCTAGTGCCATGTTGTTGGGTAGAATCATACCTTGGGACACTTGGCTCATCTCTGGCATTCATCAGACCAGATTCAGTAGGAGAGGTATAGCCATGACTGCCAAAATCCTTGGGGGGAGTGTTATTGCAACTGCTGAAATCCATGGGAGGGAATATTATCATGACCACCAAAATCAATGTGGGGAGTAACATCTTAATCACTGGAATTGCTAAAATCAATGGGGAGAGTATCACAAGCACTGTTACAATTCACTTCATTCTTTACTCATTGACTATGACTTAGTCTTACCTTGACTCTGGGTTTGAGTCCCAGCAAGTACGTTTACTTTTACCTATATTTCTAATGGAACCTTTTCGCCTTCCGATCTTCCTTTCCAGAAGGTTCCATCACTCTCCCACATATTCTATTCTATTTTTACTTTTCTGCTTCATCAGCACTTTAGTCATCATTCTCACACCTGCCCTAAAGTGTCTTCCCTAGTATATAAACCCGTCATATGTACATTAGTCCACATCTTGTTCTTTCCTTAGAATCATCACCATCTTCTTTGGAACCTCTCAGTTAAAGTCCAAGAACTCTTGACGTCATTTGAGACAGCCTCAACGACTCCTTGTCACTTGTCTCCTCAGGTGTCTGTGCCACCCTTGTAACTTGTCCTTCGTATCCTTGGGCCTCATCGCCATCCTTGAACTCTCGTCACTCGTATTAAGGACTATGCTCATACCTACCTGGCATGAACGTAACAAGCACTGGAATTGAGATTATCTTCAAGAGAGCAATCCTTGGAGGTGTTGGAGGAGCTATTTTCACTAGACAAGCTATTGAAGGATTTAAATGCTCATTTAGCCATTTGTTTCTTTA
>JBBPLW010000628.1:0-10723 GCA_038089995.1 Tylopilus balloui | reverse complement strand
AGCTTCAGCCCGAGTTTTCCAGCTTGAAGTGGCAGACATGTGAAGCGCCACCGAGCGGTGCTACCCGAGTGACCACACCCCGCATCGACTGCCTGTCCACACCCTCTCCTCTCCGCCATTTAAACCCCTCCATCGTCACAGGCTCTGGCAGCTCGGGAGTCCGACGTCCTCCACTTCACGTCTGTGCACAGTCCAGCCCTTACCAGCCAAGGGCCGGGATCATGACCACACGAGGCACCAGTCGTCAAACGGACATTGTACGTGCACACCCGTCCAGCTCCTCGGCAGGCTAATTGACCTCGCGTCCCCAGCAGCCCGCCACCTCTCGTACCCCCCTTTCCTCGCCGGACGACTCCGTACTTCCGTCACATCCCACACCAACCTCAACGTTTTCGCCAACCCCTTTGACACCCTCGAGAGGTCGCCCAACAGCTCGTTATCCGGACTCTCTCGGAAGGGTGCCCCTTCATCGCCGTGGTACCTCCAAGATATACGAACGTCTCGAGGACCTTCTTCGCGAAGCTGGCTACAAGGAGACACGCGTATTCACGCCCGAAACGACGGCCGCAGAAATGGACGGTGGAGTAGGGAATAGCGTGCGGGGAAGTGTCGGGGCCGTCGTTGACTTCATTGCTGGGCTTGTGAGTCGAGGTTCGAGCCTGTCGAGCGAGGCAGCGCCTTTGCAAGATAACTCTGCACATTCTGCCTCGCATCCGTGGTCGTCCCCACCCTCACCACTGGCTCACGCAGTACACATCAAGAACAATAGGGCTCAACGTGTTCCATCGAGGGCATCTCTCTCCCGCAAAGGCTCTTCGGACGCCGTACGATCCCGCACGTGTGGCGACTTCTCTACCAGCGTGCCGCAACGCACTCATGTATATCAAGCCGTACAACACCACCAGTCTTCTCATGGACTGCCCCATAATCCACGTTCATCTCCCAGGGCATATCAACACCATCTTAATAATGGTCATCATCATCAACTTAATCATTACTCATCCAAATCAGCATCTACTAAGCCGAATCCGCCTAATGCTCGTGCATATCTCCGCCATATGGTATCAGCGCCAAATATTCAACCACTCGCCAAGCGCCCACCATTATCCGAAGCATCCTTGAGGTCACATGCACTCGGACGTGCACATCGAGATAACATCCGTCCCACGTTCACCCTCAACGATGAGGATAGCATCGCGGGATCGGACTATGAACGACACCCCCGCATTACCATTGGGGATAATGAACACCAGGTACACCCACCGCTCCCACGAAATTGGATCGAGTCTATCGCAAAAGCCCTATTAAGCGGGGTCGGCGGTCCAGCAGCCGTTACTTCGGACGCTGCGTCCACGAGGACGACAAAAACGGTATCGACCCGGAAAAGTTCTGCACTATCCGACAAGTCGAACCAAGGAGAAAGAGGGAGGGCGCTGACGCGAGGGACGAGACCGCCGTTGCTCTGCGTACAGGTGCAGGACGTGAAAGCGAGGACGAGCGAGGGTCAGGTGGCTTGTACGAGGGTCATGTGTCGCTCCACTCCCACGTCACGGGCAGGTTCACGAGTGCGGAACGGCGTCCATGAGAATCGCACGAATACGAGAAGCATCGGGAAGAGAAGAGAAGGAGATAGATCAAGGAATCTTGGTGGGAGAAGAAAGGGTCGGGACGCTGACGTCGTGCCGTCGCTCGCTCGAACGAAAGTAGAGAACGACGACTGGATGGCGCCACGTCAACGTTACGCGAGCGGCTGGGGAATGGAGGGTAGTGCAGGGGCCTATCTGGGCGGATTATGGTCGGATGACAGCGACCGCGACGATGACGACGACGATGACGACGATGAAGAAGAAGGGGAGCTCGGTTTAGATCGTTTGCTCGTCCCTGCTCGACGACAGCATTCGATTCAGAGTCTACGAAGGCATCTTCATCGACATCCATGCCAGGTACTTAATGGTAGTGGTGCACCAGGCACGAGATCACCTGGAAGTGGCAGGACGAGTCCATTCGAAAGAGCTCCGACCGGCCGACTAGATTGGAGCGATGGATCAGGTCGTGGCCGGGAATGGCTGGCGAGTCAAGGCGAAGAAGACGAGGACGTGTATAATCGCATTGTGGAAACGGGGAGGTCCAGTACCAAATGGAGACGCGGCCTTCCCGGTCTCGCGCAATGGACGACATCCTCGTAAGTCCATGTCTCTGGGCTCGATGAACATGTCTTCCGTTTCAATGCTACTCACGTTTCTGCAAATGGATGTACGTTTGGGATGCATGATGTGCGATTTTTTTCTCTCGCTATATGGCAATCTTTTACTGTTTTCCCTCCATTTCATTCTAACGATCGTGGCCATATGTGTATTCATGATAGATGTAATGGATCTTTGGGTTGCGCGTGGTAATGTTCGTGTTGCCTCTGGCAAGGGCATTCTCCTGGTTCCTATCTGTTCGACGATCAGCACCGTACCGTCCGGGCAAGGGAGAAATGCCAGTATGTTGGCTCGCATAAAAAATGGCATGTTTCACAAGCAATCGAGTTCAAAAACTGCAAGTACTTTCCATGTTCTAGAACGGGAAGTGGGGAGAGTCCTGAAGCAACAGACTGAGCGCAGAACGGTCGAACTAATAGGTATCTTCGTTCCTCCTGGTCATACACCCCCTCACAAGTCAACGCATGGATTAAATAAAATGGATATGCGGCATCTGCACGACGATATTCATCGCTCTGAACTCCTCGCTGACTTCCGAATGATCCTCTGGAAGCGTTTTCCCTTCTGCATCGGGTATGATCACCTTCTCTTTCAAGGGGACGACACGATCCGCCCATCTCGGGGGAGTCTCGTACACCTTGGGGCGCGCCTGGAGTGCCGCAAAGTCGACGATGATCGCAGGTGCATCCCGTGGGAGGCCCAGCTCGATGCGGCGATTGAAGGACGCGCACATGAGTCGGGTCAACGTGGCGAACACGGCGTACCGCGTCAGATCGGGGTCAGCAGGGTCGGGCAGGGCAGAAACAGACCAGTCCGGGTGAGAGCAGCAAAAATATTCGAGTTCGTTGCGGAGTGCGGTCGTCCACCCGAGGACGAAGAACTCGTAGATACGATAGAAGGAGGCGGAGGGCGAGTCGGGCCGTCGACGGCCCAGAAGACGGGAAATGACGGACGAGTGCGAGACGCGTGACGTGCGCCAGTCGAACGGACGTTGGATGGGATAGCGGGCTCGAGCTTTGTCTGGATTTGCCAGGAGCTCGGACACGGGCGGCGGTAGTGGTTCTGGACGACATGTATGTTTTATCAGCAGGAGCGAGGTGTCAACTGCATACCGACCTGGAAGCGAGCGGGGCGTTGCAGCTTTGCCAGGTACGCCCAACATGTCTGGTCTTGACAGTCTCCTGCGCCGTCGACCACCAACCGTCTGGGACAACTTCAAGTCCGACCCGCTGCTATTCCTTGCTCAAAAAGTCTATGGTTGGAGCCAGCGCAATGCTTCTAGGACTCCCTCGACTTGGGGGATAAAGGTCGTTTGCATATCCGATACACACAGCTCCCACAACTCCCAACCCGCACTCCCCCCGGGAGATATCCTCGTACACTCCGGGGATCTCACACACTCTGGCAGTCCCAATGAGCTACGTGATGCTCTCGACTGGTTGAGCTCTTATCCACACCCCGTCAAGATATTTGTCGCTGGCAACCACGACGCCTCCCTTGCTGACCCAGAAACGAGGCAGCACATTCTTTCAGCATACCCATCCCTCATCTACCTCGAGAATTCGTCGACCGAGGTGACTGTCCGTGAACGCGCACTGCGTATCTACGGCAGCCCGTACACTCCGAAACACGGCTCGTGGCAATTTCAGTATCCTCGTGTGTCCCCGCGTTCTCATTCACCCGACCAAATCGGTCACAGAGCCACGGAGATATGGTCCTCTATCTCCCCTCTGACCGACATTGTCGTCACGCATGGACCTCCATTTTCTCATCTCGATCTCGGCCGAACAGGATGTTACGCACTCTTGGCAGCAATGTGGCGCGTCCGACCGAGGTTACATGTATTCGGGCACATACATGCCGCGAGAGGCATCGAGTTTCTCGAATGGAACAGGGTCCAGGCACTGTACGAAGATATATGTGCTGGAAAAGCAAGGTGGGGTGGTTTGGTGAGGTTGGTTTGGTGGGTTGCTGTGGATAAACTAAAGGGATGGTATGGAGGAAAAGACGGAGATAGGGGGCAAACGATTCTTGTGAATGCGGCCGCAGTCGGGGGAGTGCGAGACGATGAGAGAAAAGGTGGGATTGTGGTGGAGGTATAATCTCGTGTCAGGCCATCACGCTGCGACTTGTGGTGAATTCTGAAATATCTATCTTGGTCGTTTTTCGCTGGGCATGGGCTCAATTACTGGACCTTTTTGCTAGTAAGTGGGATCGCTCCACACGCATGTGAACAACTGACACATGATCAGATCGTTCCCTGGTCACCAACGTTTGGGATATGCGTCAGCGGCAATAAGCAAGTTACATTGGATCATCCCGGATCGCTTTCGACTGTAGTGCAAGTTTTCAAGAGGAGAGGCGCAAGCACTGTCGTACTGTAAGTATGCCTCGAACACCAACCGGTTGAGCCTAACGATCACCTTGCTTGTACTCCTAGCAGGATCATAATTTACCATGGCAGATCTGCAACTTGTCCCGGGATCTAGATTTGGCTTAGTATGGGTGCGGTTCCATTCCCTGGTCAAGCATAGAAACATGCTGAGGATAAATACCAGAAGTTATCCGTCTTCCCAGCTCAACCGCACCACCAGTCGCTAACAAGTCCCCTGCTGTCATGGGTAACAAATCCTCTCGTCCCGTGGACGACTTTGCCGAACTCATCCACAAGGGCAGAACGCCACCTGGACAACAGGAACAGACGTACTCAAAGGAGCAAATCGAGGCAGCACTCAAAGTAGCCGCCAAATACCTGGCTTCCAAAGGGCTCGACGTCACCATCGTGGCCGTCGGAGGTGCCGTCAACACCGTGCTGCTAAAGTCCCGTGCCTCCACAGGCGACGTCGATTTCTTTTGGCGCACCAAGAACTCGGCGTCCATGCAGGGCAACGTCAACGTTGTGCATGAGGTCCTGGAAGCCGGAAAACAGGCTGAAAGGCAACTCCACATGGGTAGCCAGTGGTTGAACAACCATACTGCCGTTTTTATAGAGGTGTGTTCGTTTCGCAAGACCGCTCATCGTCTCTTGATGTTGGCCCTTTTTTTGCACAGGAAGGGACGATCAACGACCTGTATGGTGCAGCCATTAGGCAAAACGGGAAGGTGTTCGCTGCCAAGGGGCTGACGGTGTATGCTGCCCCTTGGAACTATGCAATGATGACCAAGCTGGACCGCGCTGCAAAACCTGGCGCAAAGTCATATGACATGACTGATGCTGTGGATTACTTGGGACTCTTGATCGCGTCGAGGGGTGGACACCCTGTGAAAAGGTCGGAGCTAAAAGCATGGGCAACGAGATACAAGCTTAGTGCGCCACCGGAAGCGTTGATCGATAAGTTGGCCAAGGCGTACATGGAGAAAAACAAAAAAGTTGGTATCATTAACGGCTAGGTTAGTCTTTTGAAGGCCAGGCCAATCTTGTGAAATGTACCACCGCTAGTTGACTGCAATTATTTGACATCCCAACTATGCTGACAGCTTGGCAACGAAATAATGTACGATTAATGTCTATACCACCCTGCCTGGGCTGAGCGGTGTGGTCGGTAGCTGCCTCTCTGGCTTCAAGTTAGTATGGATCGCTGGATCGTATCACTTAAGTCAGCTTGTTGTCTCGTGCACACTCTGCACTCCAATTAGCAGGCGTCAGCTCCTTCACCCTCCGCTGGAACACGTTGAGAGCACAGAATTCCGGCGACCCTGGAAGATGGTTCCCCTCTTTGGCGCATAAGGGTAGGGTCAAATTTTTGTTCCTGTACCGCATCCGAACATCTAGATGCGATGCGACCGTCAACGGTGACTGATTCTGAACGACCCATGTGGAAAACTCACAATGTTCCTCTCTCGAACGAATGCTCCACAGTCCATTCAACAAGGATTGCAATCCCGGTCCTTGTCCCGAGTGCTGTTTCTTGAAAAGTTCAAAAGTCACAGACGACGTGAACGATGGCCACCTTGCTCGATATATGTCAGACTTGATCACCCGGCAAAAGGAATGCCACACTTCTCGTCAAAGACATCAAATGTGCTGCATAACGCAGCCAACGTGGAGTCATGGGTACTGTAAACAAGTATTTTCAATGGATTCGTATCCCCTTGCTCGATCTTGGTCCGCATTTTGGTCGACATGTCTGCAAGGAGTCGGCCCATGCCCAGACGGCGACCCTGCTCGGTCTTGACTGTTCAATGGAACCGAACATTGGTGAGATGCCTGCCTATCGAAATTGCAGTTCTACCTTACAAACTGTTTCGATACCAAGTGAGAATCGAATATCGGCAGGATAGAACATGAGAACAAACTTGTAAACCACTCGTCTGATACTGCAGACTCCTGAAAGCCAACCGTGAGCATCATCAGAGTACCACTCATAGGGGACATACGATCAAGTTAACTACTTCGGGATCCCAAAATTCATCAGGGACCTTGATTCCGTGCGCTGCAGCTGAACGAACCTGAATACGGCAGCCCTGTATTGAGAGACTAACTCAAAAAGTCCCTTCTGGAGCTTACTGTATCCAAAATCCCTGAAGCACGAGGTGATCCGTCTACGCGGATCGGTTTGCCTTTGATATATTTTGACAATCTGCTGTCCAGAGTCTGAAGTCGAGAATTCCATCTAGCAGCGGCAGCTAATGCGATACAGAGCATCAATACCTTCCTCGTTTGGAGTAGACGACATACCTTCTGCGAAGCGAATTTCTAATAAACCGAGCTGTGGGCAAGATAGGATATTGCCAACGATGTTCTCGTCTACCTTATTCCTGTAGAACTATGTTATCATATCTACTCCAAACACAATTACAACATACCTAACCAGGATCGAGGGTATCACACCAGTCGCACAGTGTACTTGGGGGTATAACCCATGAACGATATGTTCGAGGGACTCGATCGTTCGTGGAACATTTGTTGAGCTAGAGATACGCAGCCTAGTCAGGAAGCGAACAAGCGCGATGATAGGGTCAATCACCGAAAATAAACCTGATTCTCGTTCTGAAGCGTGCTGGGGAGAAACCCCAGCCTACGAGGGTCAACCGGTACCGCACGACAGACAAAAAACTGTCTTTCGCTCACCTGTCGACATAGAGCTTTCGCAACGCGACACCAAAGTTGTACGTGGACTAGATATCGTTGAGCAACGGTTCGAGTGTACGCTTGAATGCGTGAATGCTACCTTCCTCCCGACGTCCGTCAGGTCACCCAAAAGACTGGCATACATGACGTCAGATTCACGGCTTCTGCAGGCATCGAACGTATGCGTACCACAAGTTCGCAGCAGTCCCGCCGTCCCGCATCTCTATCCCTCTTTTGAACCACATCCCGTCGGAGCGTGGCTCGCTGCGTGTTGGTGTTGTCAATTTCACTACTTCGCGGAACCGTCTCGCGACGGAACACATCTGCCAGTGTTCGGGAATGGACGCGGGTGGATCCGCCATACGGGTCCTCACCGGGGTGCGCTCGCCTGGAAAAACAGACGAGTCAGTGCAACGAATCAGCAAAATGAACTCGCGACACACCGTGCCTCACGTAGACATGGACCTGCTCGAGCGAAAGTCCTGGGGGAGCCTGTGGGTATCTTTCGACGTCTAATGGCTCTCCTACCAGCTTGCGTGTCATGTATAACGCATGACTGACCAGCCTCGACCACGAAAACGGTGCTCACCAAGCTAGTACCCACTGGCACTCGACCACTTCCTTCTTCCATAGTGCGGTATGTCGCGAGGTCCAGCAGTCAGTGTGTCTAGCTGGCAAAGATTGCCAAGTCGTTCGCGGTTTCGAGTGTAACGTTCGCCCAGACTCAACTCGTCGCGAGCATGTCAGACTTACGACACGTTGACGCCGTCATGGGAAGTCTGTTCTCAGGTGCATTCGCAACTCGGAATCCTCACATGTACTTCTTCCAATCATTTCGTCTATACGGAATGCATTCTTCGCTCGCTCGCTGTTATACAAGGTATAACAATACAGCGGATTCCATCCTGACCTCGCCTGGGCTCTGCCTAGGGCTTGATCGCAATCTTCAACGCCCCTCGACTGCTCATCTTGTTCAACGCATCCTGGTATTCCTCCAATTTATAAACATCCGTAACCATTCCCTGCAGCTTGACTTTCCCGCTATCAAGGTAGGCAACAGCACGAGGGAAGCAAAATGTTTGCGAAAAAGAACCGATGATCTACGCCGGGAAGCGTGAACAAGAGCACACCTACGCGTAACTAATGCAACCCACCTTGATCTCGTCACCAAAAATCTTAGACGGCGGCCAGTGTACAAGAGCCTTGTTCTCGTAGACGCCATATATCATCAATGTTCCTCCTCTACGCACGTAGTTGATGGATTCGTTCGCAAGTTTCTCCACTCCTGTGGCTTCCACGACGATGTCGAAGCCGAACGGATTGTCAGCTTTCAGCTTTGCCCACTGCGGTCCAGGGTTCTGGCGGTCGAGTTCAATGTACTCGTCAGCAGCCTCAAGCTGCTTGGCGATGTTCATCTTGATACCCTTATTGGCCGCGATAACGACTCTCGAGGCGCCATTGAGCTTCAGGAGTTGGGCGAGTATAAGGCCCGTAGGACCAGCACCAAGCAGGAGGACCTCGACACCGACCGGAGGGCTGAGCTTGTCAAGGCCATGGATGGCACAAGCGGCGGGCTCCAGAAGAGTTGCCTCCTCATCAGTGAGGTTCTTGATCTTGTAAAGTTTCTTTTGCTGACTAGAGTGCGAGTTAGCTCCCAACGACCAACAGGGAATACGTGCCAGCCTACTATACAATATATTCGGCAAATCCGCCGTCCAATGTGACGCCACGCGCATTGAAGTTCTCACACAGGAGGGATTGTCCACGTCGACAATAGAAGCAATTTTCACACTACATCGGACGGAACAAGATAGTAATCCGGTTTACATCTTCCCAGCGTAAAAGAGCATACTCACTGTAATGCCCACGTCGGCAACGCACCGGTCACCAATTTCGAACCCCCTGACATTTTTACCCATTTCTACGACAGTGCCGATGGCCTCATGGCCAGGGATCAGCTATTATGGTGAAAGATAAGGGATTTGGTTGACGCCACTGATCCGAAAAAGAAGCGTTACCGGGAACTTGGAGATGAATTCGCCGTCGTGGATGTGGGCGTCAGTGCCGCACATACCTACAGAACATAACAAGGTCAGCGCTGTGAGGGAGTCTACCAGGTTTTTGACTGACCGCAACACGTCACTGCAGAACAGGATCAGCACATCGGTATCAACGCTGAACGCAAGCAACCGAATCACCTTTGAGAAGTACATCGTCATCGCCGACCTGGGGTATTGGGACCTGCCTGATCTCAAAGTGTTGCGGCTAGATAACAACCACGCATGAGAGGGCAGTACATGGGGTGTTCGGTGAGTTGACCTTGGTATACCACAGAGCTCTCATGGTACCTTGGGGCATGTCGGAGACGATGTGGGGGAGAAAATGAAGGGGAGAGAAAGGACGATGCCTTCGCGACCCGCCTGCCTCCGTTTTATATGGGGTCTCTTTTCAAAAATCAAAAATCAGGTCTGTTTTGGAATGTCAGCTTGAGAGGTACATGACGTCACTCATCGAAGAGACCCCCGAATTCCTTTTCGGGCAAGTGGCCACGCTCATGTACAGTCACAGATAAATTTTAGGGTTGGCATTTCACTCGTCGTCCACGCGGGCCGTCATTCGACCAGACACATGACCCATCTTTGTTTCGTGTCCAGGGCATCCGGACGCCGCTGCCCTGTCCATCCACTCCATGGCAGAAACTGGCGGCATACAGTCAGCCTCAGAACCTTGTCTACCGGTACATAACCCCTCGTCAGCCCCCCGAGCTCGGTCTGGCAGCCGCTGACCCTGGCCTTTCTCACCGGCTTTAGTGGCACAATGACGTACGCTTATCCTCAGAACTGGTCAAGTGTAAGATGCAAGTCCATATACCGGCAGTTCCACTCAGAATCCCGGATTCAAAATGGTGCCCGCTTGCAATCACCACCATCGATGACATCACCTGCTCCACAGAAACTCTCACCCATTTCACGGAATTTTCCGGGTCCAGGTTTAAATTGGCCTGTGTCGGTACCATGATTCTTTGAAAGGGGGAAATTAGCTGCATGGGGTTTGCCTCGAAACAAGTCTTCGAGTTGTTGGGCGCGCTGATACTAACCATCTCTACTCTCGAGAACTTTAACCCTGGGAATCCGCCCCGTCTGGCGCATGATTCAGCGGGTGGAGTGCATGTGTTTTCACTTTACCCTGCAGGCACCGTCGGGTTTGCGATTCAGGCTGCGGAAGACCTCCGCCCCCCAGATAAATTTCCCCATGACAGTCAAGGATGACCATGCATCGCGTGCTTTCTTTGGTTCGTAGACCTATATTTATATACTGCTCATATACACATCCCCGATCACTTGGCCAACCAATCTGTCACGAAAAGCGCCGCTTCCCGTATCATGGCAGGGGTACAATCATGCCCCGCATCTTCCTCCAGCACCACTCTTTTC
This sequence comes from Tylopilus balloui, assembly GCA_038089995.1. Classification (NCBI taxonomy): domain Eukaryota; kingdom Fungi; phylum Basidiomycota; class Agaricomycetes; order Boletales; family Boletaceae; genus Tylopilus; species Tylopilus balloui. The sequence goes on along the minus strand of JBBPLW010000628.1, from coordinate 14 downwards.
ACACCATCACCAAC
>JBBPLW010000627.1:0-10725 GCA_038089995.1 Tylopilus balloui | reverse complement strand
CACAGGTCGATGTTGACGTGCGGAATAAGTTGCGCAAGGCGGTGGTGACGCCGATGCCGTTCGTTAAGCCGAATTATTGGAGAGGATAGATGGAGCGGGTACCCTCCAATGATGTGGACACGTGTACCGGGGACTTGGGGCTGTTGTATGATCGCTTCGATGCGACGATGTGGGGGATCGAAGGTGGGTCGTGCATCTTGGATAGATGTGTCGATATTACTGTGCAATGACTATTCACCATCCCGCTATGCTCAAAATGACTATGACCGTTTGGCACGTTGATGTGACGCTCCGCCATGCACGGATACTGCTGAAGACGAGACAAGCGATGAGGATCTCTTGAAAAGAAAAATTCAAGGGCAAGCTATCAAAGGGGGACGTCGTATTCATGGAACCGCCACCAATGTACAAAATGAGGTGGAGGCAGACGCGTCGCCAACACACGCGATTGCTGTGAAGCAACCGATTCCCTACTCCCAAACGGAGGGCAGCCACTTGCATTCGTTTGGTACCGGTCCAGATCTTGCGCATGCGTTGCGTTGCGTTGGCTGCGCTATCATTGAGCTGAGCTATCCTTCCGATAAGTCTTGACAAAGGCCGCAGAGTCATCGAGGAGTCCACGTGGGCGGTGCACACGTATTGACAGGAGCGAGCCCCTCAGGACTACGCTAGAGTAGTGGTGATGCGAGGGAGAGATGTAAGTGCGAGATTGATGACTGCCCGAGGGGCTGCGGGTCGGGGAAGCACGGAGAAGATGGGCGTGACGGTAGTGAATCGAGGCGAAAATTCCCTCCGGTTTGTCAAGAAACATGCAACCAGGCAGGGCTGGATATCCCGTCCTCGTGGTGTACGTGCATGCCCAAACAAAGAGGGCATGCGAGCGACGAACTCACCCGGTAGAGATACGCGAATTTAGTGTACTTCAAATCGCACCAGATGACGTGTTCGATCCGTCGTGAGTGTAGAGTGGAGCAGCTTAGCTCCGTCGTCCGGGAGGGCATCGTTTCAAAGTGTTTTTCTTGGCCAGACCCGTCGGGATCATTCGGCCTACAAACATTGGCGACGGGCCACCGAGCATGTTTGGTACGGATGTAGCTGTTATATATTAACATACCTGCAACGGTCACCCAGTATTAATGACATACAGAAGCGCAGTGTGTAGTCGGGAAGAGACCAGACTAACCTTTTGTTTTCTCACAGACTCGGACCGACTTGGAGGATGTGACTCCGTGCCAGCCAGATGTCGTCTACACTCCCACGCCTCCTGTGTTGCGGCTAGTTTCACCGGTACTTTTATTTTATTGCATCCACCGTGACTTTTCTAGCGTTCTCCAGCATCCTGTTTGCCGCCACTTTACCCTCTACGCGGGCTAGTTCACCGCACGCATGTTTGCAGCCACCTTTCCCATCTCTCGAGCGTTGCACTCACTTGCTCATTGCTAACCTAGGATGGAAAATTGTAGCCGTGACCCCCCAAATCTCTACAACAGGCGGACCACCATAATCTACTCTACATGCACTGCCTCATTCTGGCTCGGCATCTTCAGTTAGGACCCCTGCCATTCCAGTTATAATTGCATCCTGCATGCCTGTGATGCTATCATCGCACTCAAGCTGAAAAATATGGCCGTCTAGACGCCTCACAGCCTTCACTTATCACACAGGTTCTGTTGCTGAGTTTGCTGCTGTCCCGGGAATCAAACCTGCCATGTTGGCAATTTTACGCGTCACGCCAACCCAGCGTGTACTTTTTCGCTCGACCCAACCTCTCTAACTCCACTCAGACAAGGTAAAGCACTCTTGTTCCCAACGGGTGTGATTTGGTGCATTGTTCTTTCTATGGTGGTCGAAGCGCGATAACAAGCCACGCCCAGGCACGGAATGTGGACAGGCTGAGAGAAGTTTTCGGCCATCTCAGACTGCTAGGCTGGTTACGGGAAACCATGCTTTATTTCAAAATAGGAAATTTCATTGTGCACTTACGACAGACGAGACCATTCAGAAATGCTGGCCCATTCAAATTTGAACCTCGTAGCTTGAACCGTCGCGGTTCCACGTTTCTCATGGAAGGCTCGCCATTCGGGCCCCGCGTCCTCGGCGGGTTATTGGATATTTTTCAGGCTCAGGGCATGAATTTGTTGTATCAACCAGAAATATTAGTTGGCGACCTGTCTGTGATCCGGTGGCTAGCTTTCGGGACTAGGACTTTGCCAAATTGTAAGCTTTCTGTGCTGGCTTAAAAACTAGTATGAAAAAATGGTCATCATTTCGTAGGTCCTCGAATGATGTCCTCCCCGCAGCAAAATGCACCAAACACAAAGTATGTCTGCCGCTCCAAACTTCCCTGCCAATGTGCTGATCCACTTTCAGCTTGACAACTGAGTTCCTTGCGGAGCTCTTTTTCAACGTTCCTCCTCAACATACGACCTGTTTATGGATCACCGGGGACGGTCATCTATGTGGTGCGATCCTTCCCAAGGATCGCGGCGTCATGCATATGCACCTCCGCAACGACCACGCTCTCGGCGGGAGCAGCAGAGAAATGGTCACATGTTCATGGGGGAACTGCGATCAGCGGCCCATCCAACGGCGGAGCCTGATCCGCCACATATTGTCCGTTCACATAGGATTACTGAGGTGGCGCTGTCCTTTGTGTTTCAGGACATTTGCGCGTTCGAGGATCCCGCACAACTGCCACCTTGGCGGATAGCTGTTCCGCCTGGCGTGAATGCAAGATCCTTAGATTTTTTTATTTCGTTTTATTTTTATTTTCTTCGCGGTGAATGTATATTAAAAAAAGCGCCGTGTATCCAGGCATCGGAACAATATATTTAATACGTAGAAAAGCACTAGACTCGGATGTCGTCTGGCAATGATCATTGAATTCCAGAAGCGCAGTGCGGACAATTTGCCGTTGGCATGAATGACTCAGGTATAAAGCTTCAAAGGCATTTGGCTGGCTGACATTGTTGATCGATGCATCGCTGGTTCGAATGTAAATATTTATCGACCCGTTGGTGCTTTGGACAGCTTCCGATGCTGGCAGAGGGGAGGTCATAGGGGAGGCCATACAATAATCTTCACTGTCCTAAAAGAGCACAAGGCAGTTTTTTTTTGTCAGCCCACTAGGACTCGGACCGGGATGGGCGTCAATGAATACTCAAACGGAGAATGTACACCTAGCGAGCAGGATTCGATGCCTCGACGCCCCCTACCCTACTGGTGTTACCGTTATCGATGATGCCAGTCTGCAGCGTGCACCAGTGATTCCATTGACGAGTCACTATGTCCTTGGAGCGCCGGCCCCAATCCCATCGAGATGCGTTCCGGTCCAATAGGGAGCAGGCAAAGGATCGCTGACAAAACAAGGAATCAACCCGACGGAGCATCCTGAATCTCGTAGGGGAGGGGGGACCGCGTGCAATCGCCAAGTGCATTGACACTTTGAGTGATGCGGATATGGCCGAACGAGGTACGGGGCACGCCCGTCAGGACACGTCAACGTGTGAGTACTAAACTGGCCTGGTGTGTGTGAGGTGATGGGACGCGGGTAGAAAGGTGGGGTAAAGGGTAACGCCGGCGAAGTGTGTGCGAGATTCAGAGCCACGGCGTGCGACCATCGAGCAGGAGAATCTTGGCAAGGACGGAAATCCCGCCGCATCAAAAAATCATGGCGTACCTTGGCAAAAACATGTAGTCCGGGTTTCACAACCGAGCCGGAGATCAAAGAAAGGCTATACGAGTAACGGATCCACCCATCGCTTCGTCCAGCTTTTCTTCATTTCCGACGTCCGTGCGACCGGCTGAAAGATAAACAAATCTGGGATGCTTCGAAATCGCGCCAAACGATGCTCCGCGGTAGAAAGCGAGTGTGAACTGGAGCATCTGAGTATTCTCCGTCCAGAATGGCATCATTTAAGCGCTCTTTCGGAGCCTGATCCTTTGGGGTCATCTGGCCAGCCGCCGCCAGCCGCCACCGACAGCGCCCCCCCCTCGTGGTTGAAGTTGGGCCAGCAAAGCCGTCCCCGCGCTTCAAGTGACCTCGAACGACCACCTCACGTACGTCCGTCTCATGAAACGAGCTGAGTTTGCGTCGACAAATAGCCTGCAAACCTTACTTTAGAATTGTGTGCGGGCAGTTTATTGGTACTGGAGGTGGGATTGGTATCTGTGGTGGGTGTCCGACGCCGTCCGATATCCAGAAAGAGCTTGGAATCTAACCTTCGCACCTATCCTACCCGCAACCCAACCACTCCCACACACAGACCGCATCTTTCTCCGTCGTCCGAAGCAGAACCTCAAGGGTCGACTAGTACGCCTTTGTTTCGGAACATGTTCGATGGCAGTTACATTCATATGCATTCGCAAAACGCGGTGACGGCGACATTGTCTTGGAGGGGAAGATTTCAGATCTCGCACTGGTACTAGTAGATCTAGGTCGAGGGCTGATCGATGATCGATGATCAATCGATCACGGTCCTTTGCCCGATCACCTTCAACACGTTTATTTGGCATAGGAGGTAAGGCATCTACCTTGCAGGAAATAAATGTGTCGGTTTTAAGCCGTTGCGCAGGTGATCACTGGCAAGGTGGAAATGGAAATGGCCGGGCCGTGTCTATCCTGGATACTCTCCGATCATGCCCATTGAATACTGAATACCCTGTTCGAGGCGGGTATGAAACAGCATGGCCGCAGCGATCGACAAGTACCCGAAGACAGCGGCTACCTTGTTTTGAAGGTGACAGTGGGTCTACGTTTGGGGTACGTCCCGTGGTCACAACTCACTTTTCTTGCCATGGCCCTGGTACACATTTAATTCGGCGCTCAAACTAAGTTGTGCAAGGCAGTCCATCACGTTGATGTCGTTCATCAAGCCAAACTATTGGCGGAGCGAGTGCTTTGCGGTACCTTTCCCCGATCGTGTGGACACGTCGCAGGGGCCTGGGCTGTTGTATGAGTACTACTGTGTCACTGCAGTGCGACTATCGAACGCGACCCGTGTACGTTGAATAACTGTGTCGAGGAAATTACTACGCTAGGCCTCTTAAGTCCTGATATCTCGCCATCGCACTGTGTGTATTCAATATGACCTCTATAACATGAATCTACACTAAGCGAACTGACCTCGGGTATATGAATGATTTCCAAACACCCCTTAAAACTATGGCCCAAGGTTGAAACGTTGATACTGCGTTCCGCGACGCACGTGTGACACTATTTGAGGATGATACGCGAACAGCAATATTTAGGCGGGGTTTTGTCGACCATAGATGGGAGAGGGTTTAAGTGCAAACGCTCGCCCTGGGGTCGATTTGGCTTCTGGTCGGCCCGAGGGTGTAACCCGTAGTAGCCGACATAGTGCTAATGCTTAGCGTAGTCTTCCACTGGCATGACAGCATCGCGCCTCGAGTCATGCCTCCAGGCATACTCACCTCTTTCACTTTCTCCACCACCTTGCCCCTCGGGCGTCTAGCCCACAGCCTCACCTAGCCCCCCCCTCACCTGTCTTCTCAAACATCAGTCGCTTGTTCCATCCTGGTCAGTTCTTCCTACAAACACAGCAAGCTAAACGTCAGAGCGCTCTCGCACACCGTACTATGATGTACCTTCGCATTCACAGGTCTCCTGCCCACTGACAGTTCTGTCGAAGGAGCTTTGCGCACGAACCAAACTTGCGTCCTGGACCGCATGCATCAAACCAAAACATAATACCCACTTTCTCGTTCAACTTTTCCATCTGGGGGTGCCGCTTGCGAGCGACGTTGACCTTCGTGAGATTTTCCCTTACGATAGCGGGGACCAACGGGAGGTGACGAACTCACCCAAAGCCACACATGCAAAAGTAGAATGTATGCCAAGGTAGTACTTGGCACAGTTCAGCCTCGACGTCGACCAGCGCAGTCAACCAAGGAACATCGCACGGCCCCTGCCAGCATTTCTAATGGCAGTGTATACTATGTGAGACGTTGCTGAAGAAAGGAAGGTCTTTCCAGCGGGTCCCTCGGATCGGATTACGGGGGCAGGATGCTTATCAACATCCTGGCCGCGGCCATAGGGCACAACAATTGCCATATGCCACCAGCCATCGACGCCCGCTCACCGGCCCGCAGACACACCACGACATTCATATCACCAAAGACGTCATATTAAGCCCCAGTAGGTCGTGCTGCCTTTTTACGCGAACGTTTCAGCCTGCTTGGGAATGCATGGCTTGGCTGGAAAGAAGGTCCGTGTTCTGTAAGGAATGTGACCCGTTCGCCCTTCATCAAACTCAATTAGAACGGCGGCGAGAAATAAAAACCATCTAGCTGACTCTGAGGCGAAGGGGTCCTGAAACCGACCATCCAAGTTCCAGTCGTCCAGAAAAGCTTATGGCCCTAAAGGAAGATCTTTCCTGCGCGTCCTTTGGAGCGGGTTATTTGGGCAGGCCAAACTTACGACGACATCTTGGTAGCAGCCTCACGGCATAACAATCGCCTCGTGCCGTCGGTTATCGATTTTCGCAGGCTCCCTAACACACCACGGCATTTAGCGGTTTGCGTGTCTCTCCTGGTTTTCCATGGTGGTTCCAAAAGTAGAACCTCGATCCTGGCTGAACACGCACGTCGAGTTGTCTAATTGCGCGAGTGCTGTCGACCACCTCTGATTCACCTGTGTATTCGTTCCTCAGAACCTTTGGCGGCCGTTGCGCGTGATCCTACCGCGGTCGCGGAGTATTAAAGGATCAAGTCGAGCCATTGGTACATTTCTGAACTCGTAATCAAGGGTTGTACGTGAGGCTATCTCATTTCACCCGCTGAATCTATATGTATCCTCTGCCTATTAGGTGACAACCAGGAAAAACCGTTAACGTCTAAACCTGAATCTTTCGAACAATATTCATCCCTAAGCACACATCACGGGTCAAAGTTGCTATCTATGACGATCCACTCCGATGGTCAAGGAACCTGCCAGAGGGATGTTTTACGGATAATGATAGTGTGTAGTAACTGTGCGGGCCAGTACATCGTCGGACAGTGAGATTAATCATTGGAGTGAAAATGCTAGGTTGGGAGGTGATTGAGCAGAGCGGCCGTGTGACACCGCGCAGCGCCAGCGAGACAGGCTAATCCTCATCTCTGTGGGAGTTTCCCACATACAACGGTCGGAGCTCGGTCGTCGCCCACGCTCGCTGGGTGCAATATGTCCACCTCCCGTTGTCATACTTCCAAGTTCGGCTCTCATGAATCCGAGAATTTGATCAATACTTGCCATGCGTCGTATGGTGTCCTCACTCTCGGCCACGTTCTGAGTGGTCACAAATGTCTGAGGAGGGAGCCAACAAGCGTGTGAGTGCTCAGAGCGTCGACAGTCATTTTTTACGCTCAGGTTGTTCACCTCGCCAGAGGAGGCAAGATTTTCCAGATGTGGCCAACGCTGACCGTACTGGTTCGACGTTTGGTGCGACGTACGAATATGGACAGAAACCACATCATCGAGGGCCTTGTGGGCAGCCATATTTTGACAGCCTCGAGGTTGCTGCTCGGTCCGCATCGTTATTGTTACTCCCGCCGTAGCTGCTGAAACCTTGCCCTTCGTGGGTTGACCGCTCAGCGCTCAGTGGGCGATCGGAGATTAGCTCGCCACAGACGTCACGCCATTTTCGGGGAATTCTCCGTGTTGGCTTCTTCATTCTGATCGATTGAGGGTTTTGTGAGTAGGTCCGGAATGCATTTGCGACATGGCCGACACGTGTACCCACCAAGTTATTGGCTGTTGCTGCTGATAGGGCTTAAAATCCCGTTCGTTCGTTTCAATGACTGTCGCCAATGTCCTACCCCCAGCAAAATCCACTCAACCCGTAGTATGTGTGTTACTCTGTACTCCCCCAAAGTGCTGATCCATGTTCCATCTCAGCGCTGAGCCTTTCATGTACCCCCTACCTGCCAATGCACCCGACCCATCGTACGTGTTCCCCTCCGACTCTTCCTCCAATGTATTCCATATTCCATCTAAGCACTGGACATCCCGTAAACCCTCCGCTCGACAATACTCCCAACCTGTAGTATATCTTCCTCCGACTCTTCCTCCAGCATGCTGATCCATTTTCCGTTTAAGCACTGGACATTCCGTAAACCTTCCGCTCGACAATGCTCCAAACCCATAGTATGTGTACCTCTCCGATTCCTCCTCTAACATGCTGATCCATCTCCCGTCTAGCACTGGGTATTTTACAAACCCTCCACTCGACAAAGCTTCCAACCTGTAGTATGTGTACCCCTCCCGACTCTTCCCACAACGTACTGATCCATTTTCCGTATAAGCACTGGACATTCTGTAAACCCTCCACTTATGGGTTCTCCCAACCAGTAGTGCGTGTGCTCCTTTGACTATTCTTCCAACTTCCAGGGTGCTAACCCATCTACCATTTAAGTGCTGTGCCTTCCGTATACCCTCCACTCTCGAATCCTCTCATCCAGTAGTATGTGTGCCCTGCCAATTCTTCACCCAAGGTGTTGATCCATCCTCCGTCTAAGTACTGTGCCTTCCATATACCCTCCACTCCACAATGCCCCCAATGCCCCCAACCCGTAGTATGTGTGCCACTCTGACACATCCTCAGGTGCTGACCCATCTATCGTCTAAGTGCTGTGCCTTCCATCAACGCTCCCAACTCACAGTATGTGTGTTGCTTCGATTCTTCCCCTCAGATGCTGAACTGTCTACTCTCTAAGTACCGTGCCTTCCGTATACCCTCCACTCAACAATGCTCCCAACTTGCAGTACGTGTGCTGCTCTGACTCTTCTCCCAAGTGCTGATCTATCTTCCGTCTAAGCACTGGGCATTTGTACCCTCCACCTCCTGCGGGAATTACCTGTGCATGGAAGATTGTACATGGCAACCTGTGTGGTTCAACCCTCCCCGTGGACTCCAATATCGTGACCATGCATCTCCGCAACGAGCATGCACTAGGGGGCGACAGCAAAGAAATGGTCACCTGCTTCTGGGGTAATTGCCGTTGGCGACCAGTACAGAAGCGGAGTCTCATCAGGCACATCTTGGAGGTCCATCTAAAGTTGCTGGAATGGAGCTGTCCTTCATGTCGGAAAACGCTTGCACGGAAGGGGAAGCACAAGTGTTGTGCTTCTGGTGAGCTGTTGCCGTATACTTGAAGGTACGCTCTCCCTCCTTTTTACGCTTCTTTTCTCAGCGAGTAGAATATCCAGGTCTCTGGGGGCCGGAGAAACATTATGTAAATAACAAACATCGAAAGGGTAGTATCATATTGGGCAGGTCCTATTTTCGCGCACCCGTTGTCACGGTGTTTATCACTATTCAAGTATCGTTACGTAGATGAGTATTTAGATACTGAACCGATAATGGCTCTCCAGTATAAGTTATCAACCCGCAGTGGGAATGGTCGTTAGCATGATTGACTTGCATGCACTGATCACATAGCATCACTAGTAGGAAGATATTGGCGCGGTTAGTGGACTATGTCAAGGATCACGAAACGTTGCTGGGTCTGTCCCGATGGACCCTTGCGCACCGCATTGTCACCATTGGCCTCTGGCAGGGGTACGTACAATCCTAAGAAATGGAGACGTGATGGGAACGAGGCATGGCACATGCCGTGGACATGACGTGTGTTCTTGACTATCCAAGTACCTACGAGGCAGTGTGAGCTGAACAAACGCAGGCAGAAGGGCATAGATAACGATAATGTGCCGAGACGGTATCCCGCCCAGGCTGCCCTGTGACCATATTTTCTGTCCAGTTCGGCGGGGAGCTATGCAAGAAGGGAAAGATCAAAACCCCGCCATGAAAAAATCATGGCGTACCTTGGCAAAAGAAACGTGGTCCAGGTTTCACAACCAAGCCAGAAAAAAAAAGATTACATATATGAGTATGAGCTTACCCACCTTGCGAAGCGCGCTGAGTGCTGTGCTACAGGGCAGAAATGATCCGGACAAGCAAACGTGTTCCGGTAGAACATCTTATTGATCTTCACTGTCTGTGTTCTGACACTGCAAGCTGCACAACTTTTATGAGATAAATCGCCTTGTCCGGCTTCTGACGTCTGTCTGTTCTGTGACTCACGAGTGTGGACTGGAGCATATGAGCTCCCCCTATCCGGAATGGTGTCGTTTCAGCATTTTGCAGGGCCTGACCGATGTCGATCCTTTAGTGCCACCGTGCCATCTATTAATCACCGGCAGCGGCAGCGGAGAGGCCACCACCAAGCGTTTCGCATATTGAATGCGAATGCATAAAAAAATGGGGGGGTTACCTACTAGTTAAAAGGCCCCCAATGAGTAATAGGCGGTGATGGATACCGATCATCTAACCAATTAGTTCCGCTGGTAGACGGATATCCCGGGCCGAATGAGATCCAATGACAGGCCGCCCATTAAACTTGCTGGCAGACTCATGGCCGGGCGCATCGTGCCATCATCGTGACGACACCCTTGGACATCGTGGTACCTATGGAATCCAAAGAGAGAAGAGATACAAAACGGGCGAACTCTGCCCTGACGTAGGTTCCAGCTCGGCTGCAACCATTACGCTTGCCGTAACATGCCACTCTCCACTGACTCAAATTTGGCAGCCTCCCGAATCGTCTCGTACTACTCTATATGCAGCAGGCAGTAAACATGATTCTATTTCCCCTGTTCTCGCGATGCTCGTGTCTGCCCTCAGGCTCTTGGCAGTTTCCGCTTGGGCGGACTCGAAAAAACATGAT
>JBBPLW010000626.1:0-10732 GCA_038089995.1 Tylopilus balloui | reverse complement strand
GCTTGGAAGTTGTGAAAACCCAAGTTGTCTCAGGTGTCTCTCCATCACAAATTGTGATATTCAGGATCGACATCTACTCGCTTCAGGGTTCGGTTTGTGTTTGTGTGGGCTTTTGGTTTTCATATCACTTCTTGCCACTGGCAAAGTGTAAGCCTGCTGTGGCTTACCTAGGTCCCGTAACGTACCGTCCGTGATACTGAATGGCACACAATTCAGTATTTCTGCCTTTTGGTGTGACGGCTAAGCGCGGCGGTCTGGCCGTTTACACAAAGTCGTGCATGATTCACTGTTTGCGTGCTGGTGGCATGATATCGCTCTCGGTTTCAATCTCGCCACGACTCGGTCTCTTGAGCAAGCAGCTCCCTCCCGAATGGACTAAATATGGTCCTATGGCCATTCAATGCTCCAATTTCCTCGGCCGATTGACTGGTGCGATCTGGGGTGGTTCGGGCGTTGCCGCTGGAATAGTAGGCGTCAACTTCGCGACGCTTTGGAGAAACCTCAAGGCAAAAACTGGCTAGATGTGTCGACCGGAATTGTACAAGTCAATGTAACGTACTCATCCATACCAGGTAGCTTCCAACCCTTTACCCCGTGTTCTTTCGCTTCGGTGATATAGAATTGCTCCCTCACGTCACCACTTGCCATCGCTGTACACTGGTACTTTGACAAGTAAAGCGGAGATCAATGAACGGCATGCATACTCCATGTGGATGACTTGAGTTGGCCCCATTTCGAGGGTATGCATAGAGTAAAGCCCAAACGTCTGGCGAAGGTCACGTATTGTAGCCATGGGGTTGAACCCCTGAAAGTTGTTTACTCACGACAGTGCAGCACAAGCGAACCTTGTCAGGAGCGAGGGGAGGGTCCGATGTAGAGTTTGGCGTCTATTTTGACACCATGACGCTATCGAATCGCCAAAACGCGCGTTATCTATCCTCCGTCTGTTCAAGGAGATACCCGAATGGAGAAGACCATGACGGATCTTCAGAAACCGGGGTCCTTTCGTACGCAAATGTGTCAGAGATCGGGGGAAAGTACTGTAGACATTGCCATTGCTTGACAGATGAAGCAATCCTGGGACAAACTCGGTAATTATAGCGTCGCAACGGCATATCTTCCGATCAACTCAACGGCGTTTGATAGGCGCTCAAACGTGTGAGGAGGCTTCAAGAATAAAATTGCGATAGAACCGATGCGGAGCGGAAATATTTCGTAGTCAGATGATCGGTTAATGGATGAATGGTTTGATTTGAGTCATGGGAATCTGACGCGAGTCAAAGTATGCGAAGAGACTTGGCTGGATCTGGAGAGTTGTGTTATACTGACTTGCTGCATACCCATTCAATATAGACGCGTCACGCATCAACAATGATCAACGACTTGAGTGGGTCGACATGGGAAAGACTGGGGAAGGGGAAGGGGCGCTATTGTCGAGCGCTGATCTGCATGCGAAACAATATGACTTGCCGGGAAAAAGAACAACCTGCTCACACGAGGCCACCATGAGCAGCTGACTTGATTGAGCACGATGACGGGACAACCATGAACAATGCTCGCGAACTGGTTCCTGATGACACTGCAGGCAGCGCTCGACTTGATAACAATCGTTCACCTCATTCAAGTTGACACCCTCAACCTGGAACTAAATCAAATTTATGCACTTTTTGGACTGGACGCCACTTTTGAAAGTTTAAGGGACTCACGCTAGCCTGCGGAGTGATATTGTGTTGACGTGGTTTCATTCGCTGGCAATTGCGGAACGGGACACCGTGAATAGAATGGATTGCAACAGCCTTGAGCCGACATGTGGTGAAAGAAACCTGGATTAATGACTTGCTGTGTAGCTCTAGAACCTACAGACAGCTTGAGCGAACCGCCCATGTTCCTGTTCCAGATCCAAGATGGTGACTCGTGCTAGTCGGGAATCAGATTGAATATTGAAGTCCAGCAACCTCGCCTCTCTGCGGCCGCAATGAGAGAGATAATTTACGTTCAAGCTGGGTCGCTCTCAAACTATGCTGGAACTCACTTCTGGAATACGCAAGAGAACTACTTTGTCTACGGTGAAGACGAGACGTCGGTAACCGATTATAACATCTCGTTCAAAGAGGGGCGTGACGAGCATGTACGTCCGGCGTACCCATATCAACCGCTCCTAGTAGTGCACTGCCTACGTGTGACTCACAGAACCAGCCCACCCTATGTCCAAGGCTCCTTGCTTTCGATCAGAAATGTGCGAGTTTCTCTCTCAAAGGTCGTCCACTGCAATGAGGCATGAGCTTACGCACCATGGCCTGTAAAGCAAATTTTGGTACACTTGCAAAGGATGCACGTCAGGAAGAGGCTTTGACGCCGCCGACAACTTGGTGAGCTTGTCGATTCTGTGGCATGACGGCTCGTTCTTCCCGTCGTGACAGGCATGGAGATCTAATCCGCCAGGAGCAAGAGCGACTACCCCGGAGCGAATACCATTCCCGTCTCGATCTCGAAGGGGATGATAACGAACAAGCAGGACCGATGGCTACACAAATCAGATTTTGGTCCGATTTCAGCCGCGTCTTTTTTGATCCCAAATCGATACAGGCGGTTCCGGATGCACAGGAGCTTGTCGAGGGTGACTGGAATGCCAGCCGCGAAAAGTTTTCACGGTACGACGATGTGCGTACGCTGCTACTTCTCACCTCCCCGAGCTAATGCATCAGTCAGAATGTAGAACTAATGGATGGGTCGCTCCGCCTCCTGGTGGAGGATTGCAACAACTTTCAGGTGAATAGGATGAAATCGTCTCGTCTGCGAACAGGGATTGACTGGCAAGATTCGACGTACACTGACAGGGTGTACAAATGACCCAGGATACACCGATTTTCGGTGGTTTTTCAAGCTCTTTGCTATCTGCCTTTCGCGAGGAGTATCCGAAAGCCACGATACTGACATTTGATTGTCTTTCAAACATTGGCCCACTCGATGCCAACCTCGGAGACGTGAGTTATCATGTTCGACCGGTGCATACGTTCATCCAGCTCTTCTGGTAAAAGTCATCTCAGATAAAGCGAGTCCTTAACGACGCCCTTTCATTACAAAGCGTCGCCGAGTTCTGCGACCTGTCAGTTCCGATTTTATCCCATTCTCTCTGGGAAAAGAATTGCTGGTTTCCTGGATACGCCGTCGATGTTCGTTCCCGCTAGACTGTCAATTCCACAACTAAGCAACAGCAGGACAAATCTCTCTACCAATCGTCTGCAATCCTATCAACCCACATTGAGACTGCAACGCTTCCGTTAAGGTGACGTTTATACGTATTGTATTTCTGCAACTTTTCCAGCTGAGTGATTTTGAACAGGTTGGAAGATGGCTGGGACGACCTCCAAGCAATGGTCGCCCATTTGGATTGGAGAAAGTCATCTCCGTTCGCCGTGCTTGGCGGTATGCTGTGCCCAGAGGGTTTGTCTACCGAAAAGCTTCAGAATATTGCAAGTTTATCACTTCATGCCAACGTAAGTTACGAAGACATGGTGTCACTGTTCTCGATGCTTGAGTTCGTCCCAGGGCCGGGCGCTCTTCGCACGACGAGACGTATCTCGCGGTTTATCTCGGGATGAGGCAGCAGTTTATGATGCGTGGAGCCATGTATATGAACTGAAAGAACCCTTCTTGATGTGGTGCGCAATTTGCCTGTCCATGTAAACTGGGTTTTTGAACCGGTGACGCTCTGGAAAGGCACCATTTACCAAGCTATCCAATCCCTACTTCTTTCCCTCCGATCTTTCCAGATGTACGACCTAAAGCGCTCAAGTTGATGTCTTCACTATCGACATCTCCGTCCACGGGTGGTCTACTATCTAATTACGCTCTTTTTGTGGAGAGCGCAGCAAAGCGGCGTGATGGCGCACTGTTAGCAATGGGTCTAGAAAAGGATGAGGTGAAGGAGCTGGTCAGCGCTTTGTGGGATATTGCAGACGAATATGCTGACAATGAGGGCGGTGGTTGGAGGGAAGGTTAGGACTAACTAGAATGAAATGACTCAGGGAACGTTGGTGTGGAATCGGGTGTTAAGTTCCAAGGCTGCCACTTTAGTGAGTAGTGGTGGATATGATGAAGACTGTTCTGGTGTCACAGAATCGCAATCCCCGCCAGTTGGGATTTAAGCTCAAGGCACGCGTCAGGAGGTTGTAGCCATTAATGTGAAGTCGGAGACTTACAATGTCGCCGTGACTCATGTAGGAGACCAGTGACAACGTTCAAGAGTTCACCACTTCATAACCGCAGCCACTTCACTTCGTGTTTCAAGAGCCTCCTCAGACCACAACAACGATGGGCCGTGGCAGGCGCGAAGCATGAAAGGACCCTCCTTCGGTACCATACGGTGTATATGGCCACGCCAGTGGTTGAACATGAGGGCCGTCGCGCATATGATGGCCAACGCTCGATCATTCATCAACGCTCAACCACCGTCCGCAGAGCAGCTGGGATGAACGGCGGTTCGGCAGCTCTTTTGCACTGGCCCATGCGCATCTTGCAGACGATCCCAAAAGGAGTCTAGTAACAGCACAACTTGTCGAGAAATGGCCCCTCGGGGAAATTTGTAGATGCCGGCAACGTCGTCCAACCCTACGACTCGGACGTACATACGCCATGCTTGTCGTTTTCATGAAAACGTCGTGTATGGTGGGTGACTCGCTTTCAAATTCAATGCCCTCCCTACAAAACCGTATTCGCCTGGTGAATGACACTGGCAGGTCATTCGACGGACACAGCTAGCTCGGATGCCGTACATCTGGCGATTCGACTTCCGAGCCAAGATATATGGGGGCATGCGGCACTCTATTACCTACAAGATTCATGGAACCGAAATGGCGAATCTCGCTTTCTTAGCTCGGGCCAGCCAACCGCATCGACGTCCTAGACCTCTGTTGGGATGACCAAAGAGAATAAGGAGCAAATCCTCCGTCAAACGGTCGACAAAAATCTTGATACTTCTCAAGGCCACACGAGCAATCCTACCGGGAATTTAATCGAGGCTCTGATTCCGCCAACGCAATCAAGTAGCGCCCTGGTGGAGGGACTTGAAGCTCATACGGGAGGACTGTTACAATCCATTGCATCTGATGGGCTGCATGGTACGACTCACGCCGTCGCTCCACCTTCGAGCTCCCATGTTTCTTCCACTGGCGAGCTGGCGACGTCACAAAAGTCTTCTGCGGGTCCGAGCTCCGCCGTTGAAGGAACCGTTCATGCCATCGAATCGTCCCTAGGAAGTCCTATGGGCACCGCTAGTAATGTAGCAGGTGCTACTGCGAGTGTCGTTGTGCAGGACATCCGAAAAGGCCGGGCACTAGCTCGACTACGCGCCATCATCCTCGCATACGCCGCCAAGCTTCCGTTCGTGGGCGCGTACTTCAAAAATCGCGTCGGCGCATCCAATGTCGATACGCTCCCCACCGAGACAACACCTTTGCTGGGTGCCCTTCGGGATCCCAAGGCTTTCGCGACTCGGCAGGCTGAAGGATTGCTTCGCCGCACGTTATCCCCCCTGCTGAGTCGTCTCCCTGACGTCGATGCCCTTGATAACGCGGAATCGGACAATCATGGGTTACTGTTCAAAGTGCTCATCGAGTGTTACGTTCTAGCAAAGGATGGTAGTGGATGGTTGTTGTGAGTAGTGGCTCCACACAAAAGATACTTTTCAATACATTAAACCTTATGGAAGCACACACTTGCAAGAACACTCGCTCGTTATAGCGCCTACCGTATCCTTGGGACATTTGTCGACCATAGATCTTGCTGCAAGCAGTATTGGGACTGCAGTAGCAAGTGTGACAGGATATAGCATCATCCAGGGCCTTATCAGGTCAGTTGTGAAGGAGCTATTCTCGTTTCTTTTATCTTTGCAAAAGTTCTAACTCTGCCCTCCAGCTCATTGGATGAAGTCCTCGCAGACGATCCAGACCACCGCGTCGCGAAGATAGCTTGTGCACAGGCAGCAGTTGTCACTGGCGTTGTCTTATTTGTAAGCGCAGGCTCTCGTTTGATTCCAGTGTAAATGCCAACTCTGCCTTTTCTTTAGCCGATCACCAATCTATGGGCCGTTCAGTCTGGCGTCATTTTACAGCGACTTGGCCAACCGGTAGAGGTTGCTGTCCCCGCAAGCCGATTCCTCCGAATCACAGCTGCAGGTCTCCCAGGATATGCAATTGGAGAAATAGCAAAGTAATTGTAATTGGGTATATTCTCCTTGAAATTAGTGCTGACGCCCGTAACAGGCGGTATCTGACATCCCAAGGTAAGTATACCAATTTCGTCGTGTCGATGTTTAACTCGTATCGTACGTAAAGGGCTTTCCCATGTACATGCAGGCATCCTTTCGGTTACCGCCCCTCTGAACGTAGCTTTGAACTATCTTCTCGGTGAATACTTTCTTATGGTTCATTGGTTCGCCTAGACTCAATGGCGTCCTGCGTTACGCTTTGCAGTCGATGGCCCGATACCTGCCCTTCGGTTTGGTTTTGTTGGAGCTCCATTGTGCACCGTCCTGAGTCACAATGTTCTTGCCATCATGTCGATTACATATATAGCCCAGCGAGCGATGCGACGAGAAGTGGCAAACCCAGCAGGACAAAATACCGTTCACGATGAACCTGTCGCTGAAGACAGCAACTCTGCTCATCTGACAGCCGACGACGATTCAGAGGTCACCTTTTTCACAGGTATAGGTGACCTGATCTTCGCAGGTATATCTGGGGTCTTGAAGAGCGCATCTCAGCTCTGGTCAAAGGATTTCGGAGGAGGCGAGTCCATGACTGTCAACTCCGTTTGTTTATTACTGACTACGTCACAGTCGTTGCGAGCATGTACGATTTTCGTGCGCGTCTACGGTGGAAAATTACTAAGACATCACCAGTCTGGGTCCAAACGCCCTAGCCACACAGGCGGTGTTGCACACAACCGTCACGACGTTGTACCAGGCTCCGAAAGCGATGAGCAGCGCCTCGTCTAACCGGTAATGAAACGCCGCTTTTTACACTGCCCCGTTAGACGCTCAGTCGGTGCCCTGTTCCCCCAGCGCCAAAAAGTGGATTGCAAAAGGTGACGTACAACGCGCCCAGATTGCGGTCGCTGTCGCGTTCGTCGCCACTCTGGGAGGAGTCATCGTGATCGGGTTTGTCTCATCAAGCATAGCGGACCAAAAGCGCTGACACTTTTTTTCTCCCTAGCAACATCCTCCTCGCATCTGCAAAGTCGTGGGGAAAGCTGTTTAACAATGATCCCGGTGCGTACGCCTGCGGTCGGGTCCAGGTTCATTTCTCCGCGCTCACGACTGAGACGCGACGTTCGCAGTCATCATTCAGAGCGTGGCTAAACTGCTGCCTATCATGGCCGCCTTTCAGATGGTTCATGGCATCGGCGCGTGGGTCGACGGCTCCCTTGGGTCTCTTGGGAAGACCGCCGTGTTTCCCTCAATCAACGCTAGGTGATTTGTCAAAGCCTCTTTCTTTGCGGGCACACTGCTAACAACGTCATGACCAGTGCGGACTACCTTTTCGGTTTGTGTTTCTCCCCGTTCCTTTTGTCGATGCGTCCGTAAAGGGGCGACTTGACGGACTGGCGTATCCTTGCAGGCATCCCGCTTGGCGTGTACCTTTCCTTGCCGAAAAAGCGGGGACTCGCTGGTTTATGGATTAGTTTGGGCGTCAGCCTGGCCTATTCCTGCTTTGTAGCCACGATCGTGTTGGTGAGAACCAACTGGAAGAACGCCGTAGGTAAGGCGGGGAAGAAAGTTCCTGGAAGAAAGAGGCAAGGAGTTCGACCGACGACCGGGCCTACCAGTTTCAGTGCTTCCGTATAATGTATCACCTCGTAACATATCTCGTGTCCCTGTCTTACACGTTTCACGATCCACATCCTCGTTCTAGCACTCTATGAACCCAAGACTGCATTTTATTCGACTTGGATTGTACACCTGAAGGTTGCAGAGGCGATGAATACAACGAGGGATCGATTACCTTGTGGTTGTAAGCATTAAATAACAAGTGTGTTCCGGACGATGCAAAAGTGTTCGTCATGACGTGAATGTGTATATGAACGGAATAAAAAAATGAAAGCGCAACGTGTGATCAAGCGACGTAAAGCAAGGACATCGAACGGCGCACAAGGACGGCCCACCGACGCCAAGGCTATAGAAGTGCAGTCCCTTCTTGGCCGGATGCGACGAGCTCATGCCAGTCTTGACGCCAACTGAGCATTTGTGCTCTCAGCTTCTTGTCGTCCAGGAACTCTCCTACCCAGGAGAGGAGGGCGTCATCATCTTCCGGAACGAAGAAAGACGACAACAACGATAAGACGGTCTCAAAATTGGCTGAAGTGGACATGATGTGATCTGGGTAGTTCGGCGAGATGAGATCTCAGATGATCACGAGGGAACAGCAACGCTACCTCGATACACCCAAACGATGGCGATAGCAACGGCGATAAACACGTCTTGGCCATCTAGTAGGAACGCGTCCCATAATCGCAGCTGCGTTTGGAAGGGCACCGAATTGGCGAATAGTGTGATATACCATTTGGTAGCGTACGATGTCGTTGGGATCATGTGCTTTTTAAAGGCAGCATAAACACCAGGCATCTTGAGCTGCATTATTCGCTCTTGGATATAGATTGCCTCCAAAAGGCCAGGGAAACCAGGCGCGAAGACTTGATGCATGGCATACGCATCGTGCAGGCGCGTAAGCGCCGCATAAGCTTTCTCCGGCGCAAAGTAGCAGAGAAGAGTAGCGGCTATTGGACCCATGCCTTGGACGTAACCACAGTCACACCGTAGGGAAAATGAATGAAGAACGTGAAAGAGGGAGCGTTGACTGAGCACATAATATTAGCTTCAATTGGCGGCACACGGATGCACTTACCCCAGGCCATACCGTGTCCGAAACAAGACGTGGCCGCTGATCGTCCTGGGGACGTCGAGATCGATTTGGATGTCATAGCTGGATGGCTTCTCAAGATCACTTCGATAGCGTTCCCCTAATTTGATTATTTGGTCGTAGCCAGACTTGGCATAGGTATTCATGAGTACCTCCCACGATGCGCTTCTCCACCGGTCGGGGATGCCTTTGTAAACCCGCCTGCGCAGCTTGTGTGCCTTGGACGGTTTTACGCCCCATGACTCCACGTTTCCACCAGAATCGCGTGAGGAAACCTGCAACATTCTACCCCACTTGGCGATTCGATCTGCCTCCTTGGACGGAGATGATGGCGACGGTAATGAAGAGACGGACACAGCCTGAGTTGGGGCTGTTTTTGGACCCGCATTGACGGTGGTGAAGCGCTTAAGGAGTGGTGCTGCTGGTAAACGAATCAGTCGATCATGGGAAGCAACGGTGTAAAAACCATAACTGAGAATCGAATGAGCTATGAAAAGAGAGTTGGGTGGCGGGACCAGCTCACCGGTCGAGACTGGCAAGAACATTGACCTCCTCGACAAGAAGATCGCTGGATTTTCCTGCAGGAGTACCAAGGGGAGCATTGGCACGAAGTTGGCTCGCTCTGCTCACGTATGGTCGAGCACGAGTACGTTCGACACCGTCCTCGTAGCCGTCGCCTTTCACACCGGTTGTGTCGAGCTGGGCATAAGTACTACGTACATGAAAGGAATCCAAGTCTTCTCCTTCTGAAAGGACGAGAGACGTTTTGCTGGAGGGAGGACTCAGCTTTGATTGCAATCTGGTGGTCGTAGAAGAAGAGGGGGTTTGAGTGGGTTGAGGCGGAGCCAGGGAACAGGATGGTTTGGGACGGAGGGAGGTCGAGGGGAGTTCGGGCAAGGGGGATTCAGATCTTCTGAGACTGGAAGGGGGACGGCTATGGGAAGGAGTAGGAAGAGAGACGGGGTGTAGAGGAGGAGAGATGGATTCCGACTCTGCTTGTGAAGTGCAGGAAGTGACGGTGCTCCTGGGACGGTTCTGACTTGGTGAAATGAGTTGCGAGCGTGAAGGGAGCTCGAGGGTGTTCCTTGGCACTGGGGACGGGGCATGCTGCGATGATGTGGAAGGGTATTCGAGGTGAGGGGAGGTATCAGATATGGAGGGAGGATGAGAGTGTTGGTGGGGATTTGCAGGCCTGCTTCGCGACCGGGAATCGGTGGAGAGATTAAGAGGAGTGGAATCTTTGTTTGGAGGGTATGGACTGGAGTGATTAAAGAAGCTGTTGTCGTAGGTGAAGCTGTCTCCAAGGGAGATGTCGAGTCCTGGAGAGTTGTTGTCAAAGTGGGAGGCAGACCAGCTAGCGCGTTGATCGTCGTCGCCGTACATGGAGTAGATGGTGAATATCGTGGTCTCCGTCGAGCTGCGATCCTGGTCTGGGGAGGGTGCCGTGCGGGGTGGGGGGGAAGGGGTAGGGAGGGAGAGAAGGGGGGGCTCCATAAAAAGACGAGGTGGAGGGAGAGAGAAAGGAGTACACGGATGATTGGACCTGGCGGGTTCGTCTGTTACTACGTCGCAACTCCAACGCTCATCACACGACTGAGCAACCAACCCGTTCCTCGCTCCTTGCATTGCATTGCCCTGTCGGTACCGGTTTAGAGCGAGGACCGTGCTGTGCTGTAAGTTGGGGTGGCAACTTGGATCGTCCCAAACTAACCCGACACGCGACCGCTCAGCTCCCCGACGTTCGACACGTTCTCGGGAGCCAGTCGATCGCAATGTGGGAGCGAACACTCCAGGACCTCATTCGCGGTCTCAGG
>JBBPLW010000625.1:0-10735 GCA_038089995.1 Tylopilus balloui | reverse complement strand
TGGGTGCTTTGATGGGTGATCGGAGGCAAGCACGGGGAGTTCAGGGCAATGGCCCAGTTGGTCGGTGTCGAAAACGGGCTGCAGGGGCAAGAAAAGGCAGTTGGGGGTGGTGGGCGTTGAGGACACGTAGTGCGTAACCAGGACAGGCACTGGCAGTACCCGTAGTGAGCGTCAATAATATATCAAAGCTCTCTGACTGAGTTGAGCTTGGGGATTCCATCCTTAGCTCACTAGATCGCGCCTAAGATCTGTTTGCCGCGGAGGTGTTGACGATGAGGGAAGGATTTCCCAGAGGAAGCTGGCAGGTACTCAACAAATAAGTATCTATAATTCGGAAAACTTACAAGGAGGCGATGAATGCAAGCACGTGATCCAAGCGTGACCGTGTCGCGCTTTCGACTCGGAGACGCCAGAGGTTTAGAAACCACAACATGGAAACGATCACGCTCCAGTATTGGGTCTACCGCGACGATATCGAAAGCATCTTTCCTGTCGAGATCGCAACAAGACTGTCGGGTCACTCAAAAAAGCCATAAAGGAGAAATTTGTCAGGTTCCGCGATGTGGAGGCAGACAAACTCTGGCTCTACACCATCCCTATCCCCGGTGATGACGGCGAACACCTCAGAAACAAGCTCAGCCAATTGTCATTGGAAGACAAAACGCGCCTTAACTCACGAACCAAAGTATCCAAGCTTTTCGTAGAGTCTCATGACGAGGAAGAGGTGTGGCTGATCGTCGTCGATGGACCTGGTTCTGGTGCGTGCTTATCGAGGTTTTCTGATTCTCTTCTGACGACCAACGCTGCCTCTTAGGTCCGCGCGAGTCTCATGCCACCGTTCCAGAAATGACTCTTAACTGCTGGGTGCGCGGTCAGCTTGCCGATCGCGTCTTTCCCGTCAAAATTCTAAGCACGGATCTTGTCGGCACCTTGAAAGAAGTCATCAAGTCTAAGAAACTGGTAGACTTTTGCGATATAGATGCGGATGCTCTCGCTCTTTACAAGGTTCCGATTACACATGGCAAAGGTAATTCCCTAGAAGAGGTTCTGGGCCGTCATACCGCCTCCAGTCTAGGAAAAGCCTTGCGGGGTACGCAGCGGTTGTCAGATGTTTTCATGCCACTTCCCCCAGATGACCAACTGCATCTCGTTGTTGGTACGTCCCGGTAGTGATTCATATTGGATTTCGACGACGATCTCTCACCACATTTCCAGATCCAGAGGGTCTGGTGCCTCTTCAATGTTGGATTCGGGGTGCAGATCCTGCGAACTCCTTCAGCGTCCAAATATCATTGAAGGCCAGTGTTAATGACCTCAAAAATGCGATCAAGGCGGCATACGGCAAAGACCTTGAAGATCTATCCCCTGATCGCTTGACGCTCTATAAGATTCCAACTGACGATGAACCCGAGCTCAGCGAGATCCTTGATACTCTGGGATCGGGTCAACTTCTGCAAAGGAATGAGTTCCTTGTCTTCTGTGACGTTCCTTTTTCCCGGGTGCCATGTATAGTCGTCGAAACGGTCACCGAAAGTGAGCAAAGTCAACACAGTGTTAAACTCGCACTCACACTGTTGTACAGAAATATCGAAAACTCCTCGATCGACGTATCGCCACAAGGGAAATGGCGATCCGATTACGGATGCGCGCACAGACTTCTTAGGATGGGCCACAAAGGAGAAACCCTCTAGCACCAGTGTCCCATCTACATTTCGGACACGACAGCTTGATTCAGAACGGCGCAAATCCATACCCTGTGGCCGTCCTCGCGACTACGAAGAAACTATCCCGACAACCCTACTGGATCCTGTGTTTAGCGACTTTGTCGAAGATCGTCAAACTATTGAAGTAACAGCCGACGACAACAAGTTCGTCAGCCTCCTCGCCAAAGCTATGTCGAACTTGTACGACACCGAATCTCAGCGGATTAGCGCCGTTGACCAAGTATTCCAAGACCATAACATTCACTTCACTGTCACCCAAACGAAAACTGGGTATGTGACAGATGCGGATATGAGCGTCAATGGACACCGCTACGTGATCGCTGAGTATAAGAATGAAACCGGAAATACGTCAGCCGAGCCTTATTTCCAAACGATAGGATACTACCTGGAGTCAACGAGATATTCAGCTCTCAAATTCAACCGGTCTCCTCTGCCGTGCTTACTTCTCTCCATTTTCGGTTGGTCGTTCCATCCACATGCTGATTCACACGACGTCGGGCTCGCCCGGCTCGACGTGCAGAAGCGATTGCACCTATCAACGTCAACTGTTCTGTTCTCTGTCAGATCGATCTCCATACCAATATGCTTAACTTCCTCCCAGATCTCGAGGCGCTCACGATTAGCATGGTGAGTGGGCATCCCTTCAGCGCAGGACAACTTCGCTGTCCTCGATATGGCTCGGAAACTGGTAACAGAATGATCACATGGTCATCGCGTCTTACTATCCCGCCTCTGGATGGTTTGCACCCGAAGTCAAGTCATATGGGCTGGTCGTGCTGGAGTCCTGCACGTCGTGCTTCCAATACGGCGGCAACGTGTTCGAGGGTAAGAAGGTGGGTGGTCCGCGTCACATGTGTCTTGACACGCGAGTGTGGATAACATGCTACGCGTACCTCAGACCTGATGGTAAAGCGCGGCTCTTCCGCCCCGAACTGAACATTCGGCATATGGAACGCTCCGCGGCCCTTCTGGTGAGTGAACTTTGCGCACCCCCGTCCTTGCTCTGATCGTGCGTGTCATAGCCTATCGACGGTGATGTCATCCTCCAGCTCATCAAACACTTCGTTCAGGTCAAAAAAAAAACGGTGGATCCTGACTCCCCCAGGATGTAGTTTATACCTCCGCCCGACCGTCATCGCAACGCGCCCAGGTATAGCCCCTCTTTTATCTTTGTGCTATGATTGATCACGTGTGACAGCACTCTGCGTCGGCGCCTCTGACCACGGCATCCCGTGCCCCAGTGCCCTACTACCCCCGCCCGAGACAGTTGTCGAAGGTCAGTTTGCGGACCAACTGCTGTGACAGGATGATGCACTCTTCGAATACGGAATCCATGTACTTCTCCATGTCAATAGTGGTGACGCAAGCGTGGTTGTCAAAGCGCACCTTGTACTTGGCCAATGAATTCCTTCTCGCCTTTCACCCACCAGTCCTCCATCGCAGTAGGCTCGTTCTCCAACCCTGTTACCACGGCAACAATGGGAACCTTCTTCCTGCATATCGCAGAGTGAAAGATGACATAGTTCCTCGCCAGCGACTTGCGAACGCTCGCGCCACGAATGCAGTAGATGAGAAGATGGATGCCGTTCGCACTTCGTAGCTCACGGAGCAACTTGGTCAGGTTTCTCTATATAATGGAGATGGCGTACAAACCGATGAGAAACGAGGTGGAACGGGCGGCGCAACGAACGACGCACGGTGCGATCGCTACTACTGTGCAGAAGGCGAATCAGCACGGGCGGCGAAGGCGCTCAACGGTGGATGTACCTGAGGCATGCAAACCACTGCCTAGTCATCCTAGAAGGCCTACCGAAATTTTGAACCCACCGCATAGTTGAGGAAGGCTCAAATCGAAGCCCACAAGAGTAAGTTAGTATGCCAGTTAGACCTCACCGAGTCAAACGACCGCGGCGTCTCAGGCTCGTTCATCACCGGTACCATCGGGTTCATTAGCACCAGCATGCGCCTCCTAGGTGTCGTGGTAAAGTATCTCCATGCATCATGATACCCAGTTCACGACGACAGGTACGTCCGCTCATTCAACCTCCCACATCATATGTGGTGGGTACTGACCGAGATCCGTCTTCGTCGTCATCTCTAGTGGTCCCTGCCACTGGCACGACGTGATGCAAACTCACGACCGCACCACAGCTGCCCGACTTTCGTTGTCCCATCGTCTCACGCGATCACAAGGTCATGGCCTATTTTTGGGCGATTTCCCCGGCCGTGCAATCCTCGACAAGATCGGGTCCACTGGTAGACTCAAGGAAAACTGGTCGTTGTTTCGTCGTCACACTCGGGTGGCTTCTCATCCTAGTCAAGAAACATACCCAGGACAACGTCGGGGCGGTCAGAGCATGCAAGATTAAATCTTTTTCGCGCGGTTATGAGTTCGTCTCCAGGAGGTGAGATGAAGCTGTCCAAAGGGTGAAATGGGGCCGACTGCTAAATGACGTAACATCAGATTTCGGGGAGCACGTTACACGGCATATACCCTCTTCTCTTCTATAATTGTAATGTGGTTTCTTTCGTATGCAAGTTCATATACAATCCAACAGACGGCATACTTAATGCTCGAATTTTTGTTGGCTAACCATCGTCTGAAAGGTGTTCAACCAAAAGTAGCTCACGTATATGATCGACTACATAAGCTGAAGTGGTCGTGCACTACAGAAACGCATTCATGAAATAGATATCACACCATGATAGAAAAAGATACTACACACACTCGCCCGATACTATTCAAAAACCAACATGGATGAACGGAATCCACTCTTCGAACCGCACCCCCTGATTCCGCAGATGCCCAATCGCCTCGTGTAGTGCCCGCGCCGCCTCCCGATAATCCAGCCACCTGCCCTTCTCGAGAAGTTCCGTGTATACACCCCTCGCCACTCGAGGTGCCAGATTATCGCTGATCAACCACATCGTACCAATCACACCCCCACAGCCTGCAAACAACATTCCCACAGCGATATGGATCGCCTCGTCGGACAGTTTCTTCTCCCCCGTCGCCGTCTGGCATGCAGACAAGAAGGCGAGCCCACCACGGGGACGCGATACCGCGACGATGTCGCGCAGCTTCAACCAGCGTCGATCAGCGAGATATAGCCCACTGTCCACACCATCCTGCACTCCGTGACAAGCGAAGTGGACCCAGTCCGACTCCTTCATCAGCTGGAGTACTTCCTCGACAGTCCCGACGGACGACTCGACGACAATAGCTCGTGCCGATGGAAATTTCTCAATCACGTCCTTAATGTATTTCTATTCGGTGACCGCACCTGAAAGTGGTGCTTGACCATCCGAGTCTGGCTGAGGGACAAGGAGGAGGCGGAGGTTGCCGCGAGGTATTGCCGCAGCACTGGGTGGTAGTATAAGAGTGGCAAGACTTGGGACGTATGACGAAACAACGAAATCGTATACTTTGTGCCCATGTTCCGAATATTGTTCGTTGTAGAAGCCAGCTGCGTGGATGGGAAGAAATGCGAGAGGACCTGTCGGACACCAAAATATCCTTGATAACGCCTCGGGTGCCTATTCGGAGGACATGGATGGACTAGTTATGAATTCAAGTATAAACACATACCGCCGAGAATGCGAGAGCATCGAGGACCAGCTTGACAATGCATTTCCACGACGATGATAAGATGTGGTCCCATGTGATGCCCTCTCGTCGTCCTAGCTTGCCTGCCCTTGTGTCACGAACGAAACCTTTCAAGATAATTTGAAGGTTGGCACACCTCTCAGAAGTGAAGTTCGAAAGAGGGACATGAACGACATGGTCGAGACCGGCAACAGCAATGAGTGCATCACAACAGGTCTCTGCAGCATTCAGGACGACCGCTGGCCCAGAGTGGGCCGCAGCGCGGAGCTGTGAGAATGGTTTGTGGAGGAGGAATCGCTCGAAGCCAGGTAACCGCCGGATCTCCTCCAGTAGCATATCTCGCTCGATTGCAAGCGCGCGGTGTTTGTCTGCCACTCATCACAGGGGCTCCGCCGTATGATGTGTTCCACTCGGACTCTGATGGGAAAGAGAGGACAACGACTGTTCATGAGCAGCACTAGCCTGGTCCAGCTGGGTAGAGAGTGCATGGAATCGACTGGCATAATCGGGATGGGCAGGAGACAGCTCATCGTAAGAGCCGCGGAGCTGGAAGAGATCTCCACAGACGATGGAGCGCCCTTGCTCGAGCAACTCAAGAGCAGTTTCCGGGAATCCGGCCTCTAAAGCTGCGGCTGCGGCCTCCCGTACCAAACCAGCACTTCGGGTGGGTTCATCGTAGCGATGGGAAAGAGAGGGGCCAATCCACGCGAGCTGTGGAAGGAGTTTCACTACGACGGAATATGCATGGAAGAGCGAAGGATGACGAATAAATCGAGCGGAATGAATCCAAGCCTGTGCAGCGGAAAATCGAATACTGGGAGGGCCAATGGGGATTGAAGCAACGTGGGAATAAAGGGAAATTGCACGTTCGACATCGCTGATCTCTTGGAGGTGGCGGAAGCGAGTAGCGAAGGAGTTGGCAAGACTGTTCATAATGAAGGGTCTCTCAGGGTGATCATGAGGAATGAGGTGAACAGCTTCTCTCTTCATTGAAATTGCGTCCTCGAGATCACTGAGCTGTCCGAGGCACGAGAAACGGCTTTCCAAGGAGCTCCCGAGGTTGTTAAGACAGCTGGGCTTATCAGGGTGGCCATCAGGGGAGAGGTGAACAGCTTCCCTCTGAGTCGAAATTGCGTCTTCGAGATCATCGAGTTGTCCGAGGCGAGAATCGATATGACAGTGCAACACCTAGATTCCCTAGCGCCACACAGTGTCTGCTATCCCAAGTTGACATAGACTTCACCAGTCCCTCCAAGATCGTGATTGCTCGTTCTAGGGCTGCTAGATCTCCAAACCGTTCAAACCGCTGCAACATCCAGGCACTAAGCCTCCACGAGTCTTCATCTGCCAAGTTTGGTGTCAAGTCCTGCTCTGTTGAAGATGTGCCATCCAATTCCACATGGCCTCCCCTGCATCCAGTATACAGTCCGAGCATTGCAGTCGCAGCCCGCTTTTCATAACTTTCTACGCCGGAGAGCCCTATCGCTTCATGAAGCCATCCCTCAACGTTTTCACCACTGACTCCATCGACGTGGCCCCTCCACTGGGTCCGTGCAAGATGTGCTGACGATAGCTGAATCAATGTGAGGGGCCGGTCAGGGTGGCCAAAAGGACGGGCAGCTAGCGCATCCCGATACAACCAGAGAGTAGCCTCCAGCAGCGATTGAGTGCCCTCTACCTGGGAGAGGATCAATTTTGCCATTCCCAGGTTCGACTTGGCAGCTGCTCCACAGGGATGGTCCCATGGACAGAGGTCAAGCGCACGCTCGAATTGTTGAACAGAATACTCCAGATCCTGTTTTTCTCCATGCTTCCAGTACCGTGTGAGAGCGCTATGTCCTTGGTTCGTCACATCTTCTAGTTGTCCTTGGGGTTGTGGGATAGACTATCGTCATATGTTAGTTGGCGAGGGCCGTGTAGACGTAAGTTTGCTACTCACCCAGTGCGGGCCAACGACCCTCGATCCCGATGGCTCGCATTTCTCATGTTTCCACCGTTTGACAATCACCTGAATAGATGAACATGGACGTACGTTGTCTTCATTATTTGGAAGGAACATAAACGCTGTCGTGGCGTCAGTACTTGGACCGTCGCGTAAAGCATGATCCCACTCACGAGTGTCTTCTTCACTACGGTCTAGTAGTTGCCCCACTGTTGTTGTCAACCTTCATAGATGCTCCCCAACTCCCAACATCAGTTCAAATCCGAATGATGCCCTGACTTCGAGACGAATAACAGCAGACGAGTCCGATGATCTGCAGATTCCGTCAGAACTGATGCCAACTAGAGAAAATCGATCCCACATTGGTATCGGGCCACTCCATTCGGCGACATCGTAATTCACTAACGAGGGCTTGTTTTCAGTTCTCCATTCGAGGCCATTATGATGTAGCACGATGTAAAACCCGGCTGGGAGCCATCTGAGACCAAGGGCGACATCAGTGGCTCGAAGCGCTGCCTTGTTGTTAGTAATAATCGAGGGCTGCCTGGAGAAACGAGCACACCTGTAATAATAATTTCTTCGTTCTCCTCTGTAGAGCCCGAGGCCATGTGCTGTAGTTTCTCTCCAGGGATTTCGTCCGCGTCTTGCTCCTGCCCCGCGCATCCAGGGGAAGGGTCCGAAATGGCAGGTACTTGTCCAGCGTGCTGCACGACGTCGATGTCCGTTTCTTCGTACTCGTCCGTAGGGCCAGAGGGAAGTAGCACGTGTGGTAGTTGATCGCAAGCCCCAGTGGGTTCCTCCTTGCCTTGCTCCTGTGCCGCACAATCTGGAGAAGGATCAGAAATTGAGAGAGGTCGAGGATCAAGCCCCAGTGTACCTATTTCTTCGCTCTCGTCCGTGGATACTAGTGGAGCGGGAACGTGATGTAGTTGGTCACCCACTGCAGCGGTCCCATCGGCTTTCTCTTGGCCCGCACACCCCAGAGGGGACGTGGCAAAAACAATGGAACTTTGCGGGTCATGCTACAGGAAGTGTCAGTCGATGGACCGGAGGCAAGGTAAGGAACTTCATGGTTGGCGTATTACTCGACGTCGGCAAGGTTAGTTGTGGTCGTGGCTTTCTTAGGACGCTCAAACAGCTACCCGTCGTCAATTAGAGTTGTTAGGTTGCAGGAGGGACTTACCGGTAACGCTTTTAAGCCTATGGCACACAGCAAACGGACCCGTCTGGCTGCGGCTTCCAGTGCACCATCGTGGACTTGTATCTAGACCCTTTCATTTTGTCTGTACACGCAGTGGTAGAATGGAAGTGGACGCGCACAGGAGGACCTTTCTGACGCCAGTCACGCGGCTCCTTGAATGCTGTGGTTACTCGTACAAGCGTATCTGCCAGTGCCAGATTGTCAGCTGCTTCCTGCTGATCTCACAGCTACAAGGAGCGTCGCTCATCCAGGGGCACGTACTGTTTGCTTTCACGTAGGTGCGGATTTATCGACCATGACGCACTGCCTCGCACACCTATTCTTCGTCGAAACCACCCTGCGGACCATCAACATGCAGGCGATGTCAGACTCTTCTCATTACGCTCGTCTCCGTTTCATTCCTTGTGCTCTCCACTTCCAAATCACACCCTCAAGATCTGCTGATCTTTGGAACGTTCTACAAGCATCCTGACCGCGATGTGAGATGGAAAAGAGGAAGGCAACGAGTTCATCTCATGGAAAGTGTCGCCAAACCTGTCATTCATGGCTTTGCATTCACCCAATCGACAGTCGTCTTGTTATATCTCCTCCCGATGCAGCACCTACCGGCGACGGTCTCTGCTTACTTTGTGTCTTTCAGCCAACCTCTGACGGCCCAAATCCACTTCCTGGTGCTACCATCGAGTTCGGATGCCTCAGGGAGGTAATCAGGCTTCAGCACAACCGCCATCTCCACATTGTTGTTGTTGTTGTTACCGCGGGCGCGAGCCTAGGTGGAGTTGTAGCACGTGTTTTCTGGCCCTTTATACGCTCACTGCTTAGCATGCTCAAAAGTTATTGATGCGCTTGTTCATCCTCGATGATCCTCCTCGCCAGCGCTGCCCTCGCTCCCTATTGCTGGCGATCCTTCGTGTCCGTTCTGATGCGGCTGCGACCGCGAAAACGGCAACTATGAAGATACCTCGATGAGCTCCCCTGGCACCCGATTCTGGCTCTTGGCTTCGTCCGTGAGTTTGTTTAATGTCCATGACTCGAGCTTCCAGATTAGCGGAGGCCACATAACACTGATGCCAGGGATGGACGCTTGTGTGCAGGACGTACCGCGGGACCAACAACGCCGGCCGAGCATATTAGACAAACGCCACCGTTCGTTTATCGACGGCACCTCATAGACGGGCTGGGTCCCAGACTAAGCACGAACATCTGCACACATTCGGGCTAGCAGATTTCGCTCTCGGTGAAGTAGTGGCAGTATACAATGTCACACACGCAGAACGAGATCGTATCTAAATGACGTTGTCCAAAAGGAAACGGTGGTCTTCAACTTCGTCGTCGAAATCGGTAATGGTATATAAATGCACCGGCATGCCATGTCTAGCACTCGGACGCTGCAAGACTCTTCTCCCCGACTTACTCCCGAAATCCGCCAGCACTGCGCACCGACTCGACCAATCGTTGGTACTCGCGCAAGAGCTCCCCCGCCTCCGACACCCGGATATCCTGCTTGGTGCAATCCAAAAATCGGCGGTTCAGAGGCGGCAACTGACCACCTAGAGACGCTGTCGAAGGCGTTCTCTGTACATCTCCGCCCTGGACCCGCCTCGACATCTCTGCCATGCCGTGTGTCAACCGATCCATTAGCGCAGTCAGCCGTTTCCGTTTCCGCGTCGCCGTCGAGGGCTCAGTTTCTGGCGCTTCGTACGCCTGCTGCTCAACATGCTCTCAAAGCTCTTGATGCTTCTCGTGTCATGAACTTGCGCATCCTCCTCCTCTCCCTCCTCCTCGCTCCCCTCTCCCTCAGACGACCCCTCCGCGTCCTCAGATATGCCCGCTCCAATGCGACTGCGGCCGCAACGACAACGGCTTCGAAGACACCTCTGCAAGCTCCCGCTGCCCCTCCTCTTCCGCGTAGCCCTGGGTCCTAGCTTTCCCAGCCCCCCCCCAAGCAACGCCGCCGTCAATCCCATGATCGAGAACCCCGTTTCGCGGCGGAGCAACCCAAAGCCGGGTCGGACGCCCCACACGAGGGCCGCGTCCGTCTCAACACCACCCGTCGGTGTCGGCCCTGGCCCCGTTCTTGATCCAGTTCCCATCCCCACCAACGCGGGTCCAGAGACTGCGGACAGCCTGGACTCCGGCGGAGCACCAGAACGACCTCCATAGCCAGCTACTTGACCGGGTAACAACGCACGGAGGACCCCAAATGACGAGTCGAAGACGCCTGAGATGACCTTGTTGGCCGACCCGGCGATGGCGTCGAC
>JBBPLW010000624.1:0-10765 GCA_038089995.1 Tylopilus balloui | reverse complement strand
TTATTTTTGTAGCAGGTAGCCAAGAGCAAGTACTATCTGCCACCTACTTAAACTTTGGCTCTATTTGTTCTTGTTCCTGAGTTATTTAACCAATACTCCAAAATTGCAAAACATTGACTCAATTTTGAAAGTCACTGTAGATCCTCAATTACTTACCCACCTTTTGTCTCATCCTATGTTGCCCACCTCTGACCTAGCTGAACCTGGTTGGGGAACTCATTCTCTGGATCTTCCTCCAGTTTCCATAGCCACAACTCCTTTGGGTATCATCTCTGTTGATGTTCCCTTATATGCTTACCGTCTCTATGATGATTTCCCCAGTGAATCAGATATTCATAGATTTAAGGAATATCTTCAGGACCCAGGATTAGCCATGGCAATTGAATTGCACCTAGATCCTGCCAGCCCACTACATGCCCTTTACCACACTTTCCTCTAGGTCATGAGAATTAACAATGTCCACACCACCTTGCCTGACATCCCCATATGTTCCTTTCTCAGTTCCTTGCTGGAAAATATAGATGTCAAAGCTGAATCTACCCTTATTATTGCCCTTTGGCAACTTGGCATGTTTGAATTTCTTGTTGACCTGGACGGATACATGCATCAACTAGCTGGCAGCCATTGTGACCACACCCATCACTACCCCCATGTACCCTCAGCCTCTTCTTCCCCCCTTGAACCTGATGAACTTGCCATTGTGGAGAGAGTTGACACCCATTGGACCAGAGGACGTGAAACCATTCCCCTCACATGTAACTACTCTCACTACTATGAAGCCTGCTTCCACTGCCATTGTCTCAGTCATCTTAGGGCACAATGTTCTTACTATCAATACCCCTTATGCCATATCTGGAGTTTGGGACATGCTCAAAATGCCTGTCCTCATCAAGCCCACCAAGTAAGTTTTACCACACCTCACACCTCACATTCATCTTTGTTTTCCTCCCATGGATCTTCTTGATACTTCATTTGTCTTTGTCTTCCTCCCATGGATCTTCTTGATACTTCATTCATCACATGCCTGCTCCTTGTACATGTGTCCCATCCCCACCAAGCCCTACTGACCCTTATGATGATGATTTTGACCCTACCTGGAATGAACCCTCTGGGTCTCCAGGATACACCAATATTGATTTATAGCAGGACTTCTCCAGTATTTCAGTCTAGTCAGGGGGTAATAATACATTTCCTCTTTTTCCTGGAACTTTGACTTTGTCTTAGTACCTATGATCCTTGACTTCAGGTTTGAGTCCTGGCAAGGCCCTTGACTTTTACTTGTACTTTTAGCAGAACCTTTTCTACTTCAGATCTTCTTTTCCAGAAGGTTCCGCTGCCTTTCCATCTTTCCACACTATTTTTAGTTTGAAGCTTTGTCAGTAGTTTAGTCAACATATCCATGCCTGCCCTAACCTGTCTTCCTACTAGTATATAAACCCATCACATGTACTCTAGTTGCCATTCTGTCCTTTCCTTTGGAATCCTATCATCTTCACTGGAATCTCTCAGTTAAAGCCCGAGAACACTTGTAGTCATCCAAGACAACCTTGGCAACCTTTTTTGACACTACTCATATACTCGTGGGCATTATTGCCAACCTTTGTCTATCACTGGTCATCACCATCATGTGACCATCCACATGTCATCAACCCTTGACACTTGTCTTCGCCAATAAGGACTACATTTCTACCTACCCAGTTGAAATGTAATAGAACTTAACCTCCATCTCCATCTTGAAAAATGCAACTTCAATGCCACCAAAGTTAATTATCTTGGCATGATTGTATCACCAGGAAGGATTTCCATGGACCCTGTCAAACTCGATAGCATTGCTAAATGGCCCATTTTACCAAAGTCAAGGATGTTCGATTGTTCTTAGGCTTTGCCAACTTTTACTGGAGATTTATTTCCAATTATTCCCAGATTGCCTGCCCCCTAATCAATCTCACCAAGAAATCCTCCCCTTGGACATGGTCCTTCTTCTGCCAAGAAGTGTTTGAGACACTCAAATTTCTTTTCCTAGCAAAATCCATTCTTTGTCATATCGGATTTAGCTAAACCCTTTGCCATCACCACTAATGCCTTCAAATTTGCATCTAGAGGAATACTCCTACAAACCAATGTGAACAGGGAATGGAATCCCTGTTCTTATCTCTCCCAATCATTTGGACCAGCTGAATGAAATTATGACATCTATGATAGAGAACTTCTCACCATCCTCCATGCTTTGAAAGTATGTATGGTAGCATTATCCCCTGGGATCTCAATTCCCCACATAGGTCTTCATTGACCACAAAAACCTTACTTACTTTCGCTCTGCTTAGACTCTCAACTGCTGCCAGAGTTTCTGGCTTCTAGACCTTGCAGATTTCAATCTCAAGCTCATCCATGTACCTGGCCACACTCTTGCCATCCCTGATGCTCTCTTCCACTGTCCTGATATCCTTTCTCCTTCTAATCTCGGTAATGAAGGAGTCATTCTTTTCCCTCTATCTCTATTTGTCAATGCAATTGACACAGCCCTTGCAGAGCACATCACCTCTCACTTCACCACAGACCCCCTTGTTCTTCAACATCTCTAAGCCCTCAACAATGACATCTCCTTCACTTTTAAATCTCGCCTTGCTGATTGGAAGATGCTCAATGGTATGCTCACCTATAAAGACTGGGTTTACATCCCTCTTACTGGCAATCTCTGCCATGATATCCTTCATTGCTGTCATGATCACGAAACTGCCAGCCATCCCAGCTATCTTAAAATCTGTCAACTCATTGCCACAGAGTTCTGGTGATCTAGTCTCGCAGCCTATTGCCACAAATATATTGAGGGCTATTCTATTTATCAGTAGCACAAAGCAAACAATCATTCAGTTACTCCCCCCTTTTGTTTCTATCTCTTCCATCACTTCTCACTTCTTTCAACAGATCTCCTGTGATCTCATCACTGATCTTTTCCTTTTCCAAGGCTTCAATTCCCTTTTGGTCATGGTCAACCAAGGGCTTACTAAGGGAGTAATTCTCTGCCCCACAAAAAAATCTATTACTGCCAAAGGAATCACTAACCTTTTTTTCCACAAAGTGTACTTATGCTATAGCCTTTATAACAAGGTCATCTCTAACAGAGGACCCCAATTTACCTCTGCCTTTACTCAAGCATTGGGAAAATTACTTGGCTATGAACTCACTCTCTCCACCACATATCATCCACAGACTGATGAAGAAATGGAATGTGTCAACCAAGAAGTCGAAATCTACCTCTGGATCTTTTGCAGAGATAACCCAATCTCATGGGCCAAAAAGATCTCCCATGCAGAATTTGCATACAATCACTGCCCCCACTCTATCATGGGAAAGTCCCTGTTTTTCCTCATAATGGGCTATGAACCCCATACCCTTCCTTCTATTATTCCTGAAACTTTTATTCCTACTACTTTCTCCGCATTAACTCCCTTATTGTAGCATGGAAAGAAGCCCTTACCACCCATGACCTGGCATGGTAAACTATGAAAGGCTGCTCCCATCACTCATTCATGCCATTCTCAAAAGGAGACAAAGTCTGGCTGGAAGCCAGAAACCTGAAATGCAACATATCCAACCCAAAATTCACTCTGAAAAGAGAAGGGCCTTTCACCATCACTAAGGTCTTATCATTGGTTTCATATCAACTCTGCCTCCTGAAGATGTGAAAACTCCATCCTGTATTCCATGCTTCCCTTCTTACCCCATATAGAGAAAATGAAATTCATGGGAAGAACTTCCCTTTGCTGCCACCAGATCTTATAGATGGCAAAGAAGAATACAAAGTTGAGAAGGTCCTACACCACCATGGAACCCCAAAATCCTGCTCCTTCCTGATCTGATAGAAGAGATATTCCATGGAAGAAGACTCCTAGGTCCCAGAATGGAATCTGAAACATGCAGTTGCCACTCTAAATGACTATAAAAGAGCAAATCCCAAAGTCTTTCCTCCCCTTGCATCCAAATAATAAACCATTATGTCATCCATTACATCCCCTTTGTCTATTTCTTCTTTTACTATTTCCATTGAGTTCCCTTCACTGTCTCCATCTATGATAGACCCCCATTTACTTTCTTGAATTTCTTCTCGTCCATCCTCATCTGCCTCTGACCAAGCTGAACCTGGATGGGGCACCTGCTCATCCACCCCTGAACTCCCTCCAGTTTCTGTTGCAACTGCCCCCATTGGTATTTACTCCATTGATATCCCTTTTTATACTTATCGTTTTCATGATGATTTTTCTAGTAAAATAGACATTCACAGATTCAATGGTTATCTTAGGGATCCCAGACTAGCCATCACCATTGAATCATATCTTGACTCTGCTAGTCCACTCCATGCCCTCTATTGGGCCTTCCTCTAGATTGCCAGAGTCCAAAATGTTCACATCACTCTACCTGACATAGCCATTTACCCATTCCTTCTCTCTCTCTTGGGCAGCATTGGCATGGAAGTAGAATCTACCCTCATCATAGCTCTCTGGTAACTGGGAATGTTTGAATTTCTCATTGATTTAGATCATTACATGCGACAACTGGCAGAAGGTCATCCTAATCATACTTACTGCTATCCCCATGTCCCTTCCACTTCCTTATCTCCCCTTGAACCTAATGAACTTGCTATTGCAGAAAGAGTAGATGCCCACTGGACTGGAGGGCATGGCACCATTCCTCTCATGTACAACCACCCCCACTACTATGAATCCTGTTTTCATTGTTATCATTTATTCATTTTCATCATTTAGGTCATGTTTGGGTAAACTGCCCCTATTATCAATGCTCCCTGTGCCATGTGTGGAGCCCTGGCCATGCCCAGAACACTTGCCCCCACTGCACTAGATGAGTAAGTTTTACCACCCCTTGTTCTCCTTACTCCTCGTCTTTCTCATTCTGTAGGTCTTCCCAATGTTCTATTTGTTATATTCCCTCTCCTGTTGCACACATCCCATCTCCCCCCAGTCCTAGCAATCCCTATGATGATGACTTTGACCCTACCTAGAATGAACCTTCAAGGTCTCCCAGGTATGCCAACATAGATTTATAGTGAACTTCTTCGGAGCTTTAGTCTAGTCAGGGGGTAATGTTATGATCTATCTTTTCTCTTACATGATGACTACATTTCAGTACCTACACTTTGACTCTGGGTTCAAGTCCCAGCAAAGCCTTTCTTTTTTGCATATATTTCTAATGAAACCTTTTTGTTATGAAACCTATTTTCTTCACATTTTTCTGCATTTTTCCATTGTCTCATTTGCCCTCTATGCTCACTTGCACTATGGAACCTCAAGCAGTCACACTTATGTAACATTATATCACATTCCTCATTAGGATGCAGCACCTCTTCATGAGTACCTCCCTAATTAGGACATGCATCTTAAGATCTGCCACATCATGACATGTCACGCCTCATGCTACGCCACAGCCTCATGGCTATGCTTCCTTTCTATCACATGCCACATGCTTCTCTTCCATTCCATAGCTATGCATCATGACTCACAACCCTAGACCCTTATCTAGGCTATGCTCGCATATATGGAAACCACCAATAGCATTATGCCCTCTTATCTCTAGAGGTTAGGTTAATCTAGATTAGACCACAACATGTACATACAATCAGAATATATATAAGGAGGGCTCAAGTCTGGGAAACTCCCAGTCTTGTTCTCTTCCTCTTACCACCATCTTCCTTGGTATTGAGAGCAGAGTTATTCTCGCTGACACTTGAATACCTCTGGAAATCATCTAGACCTTTCACCAGGCCTAGCTCCTACCCTCCAGCCTTCGGGTAGTCTCCTCGCTTGTTCTCGCAGAGTGAGTAGATCCATTTGTTGGGTAGTCGCTTCACTTTTCTCCTTCCAATTTTTGCTTCTAGAAGATTCTGTCACCCTTCCATTTATTCTACGATATTTTTAGTTCTTGGATTAGTCAGTGATTTAGTCAGTGTTCCCATACCTGCCCTAAATCACCTCTTACTAGTATATATACAAGTTATCTGTACAATAGTCATCATCTTATCCTTTCCTTTGGAATACTACCATCTCCTCTAGAACCTCTTGGTTAAAGTCCAAGAACCCTTGTCATTGTTCAAGACAACCTCAACAACTCTTCTTAGTCACTTATATCCTTGGGTGACTCTACCACCCTTAGTTCTTGTCAGCCTCACTATCACATGACTGCCTTTTACTTGTTAAACCTAGTCACTTATACTTGTTGTTAAGGACTACATTCCAATCTACCTAGCCTGAATGTAACAGTTCCA
The DNA here is from genome assembly GCA_038089995.1 of Tylopilus balloui. Lineage (NCBI taxonomy): Eukaryota > Fungi > Basidiomycota > Agaricomycetes > Boletales > Boletaceae > Tylopilus > Tylopilus balloui. The sequence goes on along the minus strand of JBBPLW010000624.1, from coordinate 4,488 downwards.
TTAGAAGTACATGTAAAAGAAAAGGCTTTGCTGGGACTTGAACCCAGAGTTAAAGTACTAATGTATAGCCAATGTACAAGGAAAAAGGATGAATCATAACATTATCCCCTGACTAGACTGAAACTCCAGAGAAGTCTGTTACAAATCTATATTGGTGTATCCAGGGAACCTGGAGGGTTCATTCCAGATGGGATCAAAGTCATCATCATAAGAGTTAGTGGGAGCAGTGGGAGAGAGAATGCATATGATAGGGGAAGGAACACAGCAGATGGAATGGTGGAAAGAGCCCTATGATAAGGAAGAGGAGGAATGAGTGAATCGTGGGGTAGTAAAGCTTACTCTTCTAGTGTGGTGAGGGCAGGCATTTTGGGCATGACCTGGGCTCCATATGTGACATAAGAGGTATTGATAGTAGAGACAATTGGCCTGAATGTGACCTAGACAATGACAGTGAAAGCATGATTTGTTGTAATGGGGGTGATTGTGTGTGACAGGGATAGTGCCATGACCTCCAGTCCAAAGGGCATCTACTTTCTCTATGACAATGAGTTTATCAGGTTCAAGAGACAATGAGGATGTGGAAGGGATGTGGGAGTAATGATGGGTATGATCTGGGTGGTGGCCAGCTAGCTGTCACATATAGCAATCTAAGTCAATGAGGAATTCAAACATGCCAAGTTGCCATAAAGCAATAATAAGGGTAGACTCTGCTTCTATGCCAATACTTACCAAGAGAGAAAGGAGAAATGGGCAGATAGCTGTGTCAGGTAGAGTAGCACAGATGTTTTGAACTCTAGCAACTTGGAGGAAGGCCTGGTAAAGGGCATGGAGTGGGCTAGCAGGGTTGAGGTAAGACTTGATGGCAATGGCCAGGCCAGGATCTCTAAGATAGGCCTTGAACCTATGAATATCAACTTCACTAGGGAAATCATTGCAGAGGTGGTAAGCATAGAGGGAAACATCAACAGAATGGATACTGAGGGAAGTGGTAGCAACCAAGACTGGAGAAAGTTCTAGAGTGGACAAGCAAGTGCCCCATCCAGATACAGTGTGGTCAGAGGCAGAGGATGATGGACAAGATGAAATGCAAGATAACAAATGAGGGTCAATGGTAGATTGAGACAGTGAAGGAGATTCTATAGACACAGTGAAAGAAGAAATGGACAAAGGGGAAGTAATTGATAACATGGTAGTTTATTGTCTGGAGGTATGAAAGAGGAAAATTTTGGGATTCGCTCTTTTATAGTTATTTAGAGCAGCACTTGCATTTTTCAGATCCTGTTCTAGAACCCATGAGTCTTCTTCCATGGAGTATCCTTTCCATTGGATCAGGAAGGAATAGGATTTCAGTGTTCTGCAGTGGCATAGAATCTTCTTGACTTTGTATTCTTCCTCATCATCTATAAGGTCTGGTGGCTGAAGTGACTACCCAACGAAGGGGTCTACTTACCCTGCGAGAACAAGTGAGTAGACTACCTGAAGGCTGGAAGGGTAGGAGCTAGGGCTGGTGAAAGCTCTAGACAGTTTCCAGAGGTATTCAAGTCGCGGTGAGAATAACTCTGCCTTTAACACTGAGAAAATGGCGGTAAAGGGAAGAGAACAAGACTGGGGGTTTTCCAGGCCTGTGCCCTTCTTATATACATTTCTATTGTATGTACATGTTGTGGTCTTATCTAGATTAACCTAACCTCTAGAGATAAGAGGGCATAATGCTATTGATAGTTACCATATATGCGAGCATAGCCTAGATAAGGGTCTAGGGTTGTGAGTCATGATGCATAGCCCTGCATAGCCATGAAATGGAAAAGAAGCATGTGATACATGAGGCGTGTGGCAGAATGGAAGCATAGCCATGAGGCTGTGGCATGACATGAGGCTTGACATGTCATGATGTGGCAGATCTTGAGATGCATGTCCTAATTAGGGAGGCACTCACGAAGAGGCACTGCATCCTAATAAGGAACGTGACTGTGACATTATGTAAGCATGACTGCATTACTGCTTGAGATTCCATGGTGTGAGTGGAGTGTGTGTAATGAATGAGCCCTTGGAAAAATGTGGAAAAATGTGAAGAAAAATAGGTTTCGTAACAATGGTCATAGAGTCTGGATGGGGGAATGTGCTCTGTGGATTCTTTTGAAAAGATTGAGGCAAACTTCTAATACTTAGAAGAAAGGGTTGCCTTTGGCTTGGATAGTTCTTGGGCAATGGCAAGTTTGGTCACTTGCATAAGGTGATGGATGACCATAGATGAGGTTGGGACAAGCTGGGCTTCATACTGGAGAAGACAACCAAGGGTTTTTGGTCCATATGGGGAAGTAGTTTGATGGCAGATGATATCATATCCTACATGGTTTTCATAGGTACTTTCAAGGTAATTGGACTCATCTATCCAGTTGTTGTAATCAAAGAGATGTCCATTAATGATTGAGTCAATGTGAACATGTTTTGGGGGAGAATGACTTCTTTGAAGTAGAGAGTTGTGATGAGATAAGTCCATGGAATGTGAGGAGTAGAGTTCCTTGGACTGGTCTGTGGCTTCATCAAGGGAAAGGGTTTTCTTTACCCAATTGATCACAGGATTGGGTTTCTTTAGCCATGGAAGTTCAAGGATTAGATTATCTCATCCGAGAGACATGACATGGAATATTACTTTGTGAGCTATCTCTTCAATGTTAAGGAACAATATGGGGGATTTTGTGATAATTTCCTTTTTATTATAAGAGTTGTCCATGTTTTAGGCTCAAAGGGATTGTTGTGGGAAGACAGTGTTTTTGTATGAATTCATAGTCAATGCAGTTGATATCGGTACCACTGTCAATAAGAGCACAAATGTCAATGGTTTTGAGAGTATACAAGGGTTCAATTACTTGGACTGGAATTTGCAAAGCTTTAGTAACTGATGGTACAAGTATACTTTCAATGGAAGGGATAGCTTGTGTCATTCAAGGCCCCTGTTTTAAAAATCCTTCCCAAACCTAATCTTTCTAACCCCGAAACCATCTTTGTCATCTTCTACTTCTTCCAGTTTTGGGGTTTCTTCTTCATCATGAACCTGTTGGGTTTCTTTCTCCACTGGAGCAGACCTTGAGGAAAAGGTCTGGCAATTGGTGGTCAAATGGCCAGGCTTTCAGCAATGGAAGCAGAGTTTCTTCTCAATGCATTGTGTCCATTCTGCAGGGGTGAGTTTAGCAACTTTAATGGTATTGATGTCCATTGTGTTGGGATCTCAGGTAGATTTTGAGGTAGAGTTGGTCTTGTGTTGGAAGTAAGTTTGATAGGTAGGGTACTGATTGTGCTTCATTACTTCCTGGGCATAGTCATACTGAGTTTGAAAATGAATGGCCTTCTTATACCATTCAGTAATGGTTCCAGGGACTTTATCCATGAAGTAGATTTGTGTCATGAGTCTCATGGGAATGCCTGTGGCAAAGAATCTGATGAGTATGTCATCATCCGAGGTGTTTGCTTAAACTACATGGTTTCTGAATTCTGTGATATACTCCATAAGGTTCAGAGAGAATATCCCATCTCATTTTGGGACCATGCATTTGATGGCAAGCCAGAAGATTGCATTGCCCACAGTGTCTTGGTATTTGAACAAGGCTTTGAATTCTTTCATGTAATCAACAAAGGTATTGAGTGTCAAGGTGGTGCCAGAGATAGACTTTTGGTGAAACATGTTTGCCCAAGAGAGGGCTGATCCATTCATCATGTACAAGGGTATAAAGGCGATCTGTTTATCATCAGTGTCATAAACCTTAACATTTACATGGAGATAGAATTGAACTGAGTTGAGCCAGGGAATGGCTGTTTTGTACAAGCCATCATAGGCCTCAGAGATACCAATGTGGAGTTTCATGGGTTTAATAGTCATCTTGGGTGGCAGAGATCAGTAAGGAGAAGGGGAAACATTGAAAAGAGAGGGCTATTGGGCTATTGGGGTAGAAAAGAGGGGAGTAGGAGGATGAGGGATGACTAGCAAGGCAGATAACTGGTAAGCAAGATCAAGGGATATAAGATGTTCCTCTTGAGAAGAAACAGTGATGTTAGGGTCAAGGGTTACTTTCTTCTCAGTGGATACCTTGGAGTCAGACAAAGAGTTTGTTGGCAGGGAATACCAACCACTAGGTAAGTTTGACATGATGAAGGAGGAGAACTATATCAAAGATAGCCTCATAGAAGACTATAAAATGATATGAAATGATGAGTAAGTGGGATCACATAAATGATGCAAGAGAATTGTTTAGAGGAGAGGATAGTCCATAGTAGATAGCAAAAGAGAAGTCAGGGGTATTCTATCAATCCCTACTGGTAGAATTGAAAGATCGGAAGGAGAATGGTTAGGGATCAAGCAGTCTTACAGTGGCTCAAAAAACCGTCCGCATGTTTGCATGTTTTACATTAAGTATAATATAATATGAGAATGGCTATGTCCTGCCCTAAACAATAAGTGTATGAAATAGATAATATACTCTTGGCTTTCTA
>JBBPLW010000623.1:0-10771 GCA_038089995.1 Tylopilus balloui | reverse complement strand
GAGATAAGAGGGCATAATGCTATTGGTAGTTACCATATATGCAAGCATAGCCTAGATAAGGGTCTAGGGTTGTGAGTCATGATGCATATCCATGGAATGGAAGAGAAGCATGTGATACATAAGGTGTGTGGCAGAATGGAAGCATAGCCATGAGGCTATGGCATAACATGAGGCTTGACACGTCATGATATGGCAGATCTTGAGATGCATGTTCTAATTAGGGAGGTACTCACGAAGAGGCACTGCATCCTAATAAGGAACATGACTGTGATGTTACATAAGCATGACTTCGTTACTGCTTGAGGTTCCATTGTGTGAGTGAGTGTGTAGAACGAATGAGCCCTTGGAAAAATGTGGAAAAATGTGGAGAAAAATAGGTTTCATAACACATCCCCCTCTCTAAAGTTTGTCGTCTCAGCAAACCTTAAAGATCGACGTCAAGTTGGTCAAAGGGTAATCAAGTTTCCATGATTTCCGTTATAGATTTTCTGCAGTATTGGAATAAATCATAGAACTTGGCTTGGGTAAGATTGATTTTACGAGGAGCATTAGGATGAGTCCTGTGGAAATCCTGTATAGCATCTTGTGCATGAGATAAATTGGAGGGAGGTTCCCAGGTACGGTCCTCATCGGAGTAGCCATGCCAATGAACTAGATATTCCAAACGGTTTCATTTGAAATGAGAGTCCACAATATACTCAACTTCATATTTGGATTCTCTCTCATCTGTCACAAGAACAGGCCCCGGTTTGTCTGCCCTTTGCAGTGGAAGCCATTCTTTGTATGGTTTGATGCATGACACATTGATGACAGGATAAATCTTCATGAATTTAGGTAAGTGAAGTTTATAAGCATTAGAGCCAATGACTTTGGTAATTTCATATGGCCCAAGTCATTTTTCTGTAAGCTTTTTAGAAGCGTGAGTGAGTTTAAGGTTCTCAGTGGCAAGCCAGACTTTATCACCTATGGAGTATTGAGGAGCAGCAGAACGATGTTTATCTGCTTGCTTTTTCATATTTGTTTTGGCCTTTTCGAGAGCAGTTAAGGTCTCATTAAGGGTTTTCTCCATTTGTGTAGCGAGTTCATCCGCTGCTGGTGCTTTTGTTGCCCTTTGTTCAAAGCCCATTTTTGGCTTGTAAGAACATGTAACTTCGAATGGTGATTTTTGAGTGGCTGATTGTCGCTTTGTGTTGTAAGAGAATTGTGCGATTGATAGCCAATCTACCCATTGATCCTGTTGTTCTGAAGTGAATAAACAAAGGTATTGTTGTAGATCTTGGTTCATTCATTCTATTTGTCCATCTGTTTGTGGATGATATACAGTGAAAATGCAAGGTTTGATCCCTAAGTGTTTGTATAAGTCTTTCATGACCTGTGATGCGAATTGGGGTCCTCTATCAGATATGATGAAATGGGGAATACCATGGAGTTTCCTTACGTGATGCAAGTAAAGTCAAGCAGTGTTGATTGCAGATATAGATTTGGTGCAAGGAATGAATTTGACTTCCTTTGAGAAGTGATCAATGACGACTAGAATGGAATCTGATCCATGGAATAGGGGTAAATCAGTGGTGAAGTCCATGGATATGTCCTGCCATGGCCCTTGAGGTGTTTCCAAGAGTTGAAGCTTTCCTGGTGTCACTTTATTGGTTCCTTTGTGTCTTGCACATTTGTCGCAACATGAGACATACTCTTGCACATATGAGATCATTCCTGGCCATGTATAGCTTTGCTGTAGCAGCTCTGTAGTGCATGCGATGCCTGGATATCTGGCAATAGGAGTGTCATGATGGAGTTGAACAATCTCGGCCCTGAGTTCTTTGTCTTCCAGCACTTCTATTTGTCCTCTTTCATTATTCTTTACTTCTTTGTATTTTTCTTTTATTTTATTTTTGATGTTTTCATTTTCTGTTTCTACTAAAATGATTGTGCATCCAATGATTTCAGGTTTGATGACAAGGGTTTGTTTGTTATCATCTTCAATACCAATTGTGTGGTCTTCTCTTCATGATAAGGCATCAGGTTTTCCCATAGTGGTTCCTGGTTTGTGAATCCATTTGAAGTGGAAACGGGAAAGATATTGTGCCCATTGTGCTTGGCAATAATTGAGATCTTGTCTTTTCATGAACCATTGTAGGTTTGCATGATCATTCCAGATTTCGAATTCTTCTTTAGCTCCTTCAAGGTAATAACACCATTGTTCGAGACTTTGGATAACGCTAAGCATTTCCTTGTCTGTGATGGGATAGTTTCTTTCTTCTCGTGTCATTGCATGCGAAGAATATGCAACTGGGTGCCATTGTCCTTCCTTCTCAATGGATAATACGGCTCCTGTAGCGAAATCTGATGTGTCCATTTCAAGTCTGAAACATTTGTTGTTATCAGGGAATGCAAGGATGGGAGCGGATGTGAATAGGAGTTTGAGAGTATCAAAGGCTTTTTGTTTGGGTCTATTCCAATGAAAGGGGGTATCCTTCTTTATAAGATTGTGAAGAGGTCTTGCAACTTTGGTGTAATCTTGCATGAATCTTCTGTAGAAGTTGGCTAAACCTAGAAAACTTCTAACTTTCTTGACTGTAGTTGGGATTGGCCATTCGAGTATTGCCTTGACTTTGTCTTCTTCCATCCTGATTCCTTCAGGGGTGATGACCATTCCAAGGAAATCTACCTCTTTTGAGCGGAATGTGCATTTCTCTGGTTTGACAAATAAGTTGTTTTCTTCAAGACATTTGAGGACTTCGAGTATAGTCTTTTCGTGTTCCTCTTGGTTATCTGTCTTGGTAAAGATCATGATGTCATCAATATAGACAACGACTACATCGTCCATGTTGGATAGGATGTTGTTCATCATAGTTTGGAATGTAGCCAGGGAGTTTGTGAGTCCAAAGTACATCACAGGTGGCTCAAAGGCTCCTCAGTGACATACAAATGTGGCCTTCCATTCATCTCCTTCCTTAATTCAAACGTTGTTGTATCCCCATCAAAGATCCATTTTTGTGAAGAGCTTCGATCCTCTGAGTTTATCAATGAGTTGGGATATCAAGGGAAGTGGATAGTTGTTTTTGATGGTATGCTCATTAAGGTATCAATAATCTTGAACCATCCGCTTTCATCCATCTTTCTTTGGTATGAAGAATACTAGTGATGTTTGTGGTGATTTAAAGGATCAGATATATCCTTTTCTGAGTTGATCATCTATGAAGTCGGAGACTTCCTTTTGTTCTATTTCTGAAAGGGGAATGATTCATCCTTTCTTCGGTTTAAACATTTCCTTCAGATCAATGCCATGATCCCATGGTTTTCTAATCGGCATGCATTCCGATTCCTTCTTTGAGAATACTTTGAGGTACTTGTGGAATTCTTTTGGCACTATGTCTTTTGGTTTAAGCTCAAATTTCTTTGGCTTTTCTTTTTCTTCAGCCTCTTTCTTGAGGGTGTGAATGTATCTTGTGCCTGTTCATTCTTTGCTTTCAATCCTTCTAATGAAAGAGAATCATCCACTAAGAGTTCGACATGAATGTGGGCATTGTGTCATCTTGATTATTTCATGTGTTCAATTGACTTCAGGGTTGTGGTGTTTAAGCCACATGTAGCCAAGGATGAACTTGTTCTTTCCAAGATTAGTGACTTCTATGATAACCTTTTCGTGATGTCCTTGGAATTCCAATATGAGTTCAGCAATGTGTGTGATTCTGCCAGCAGAATTATTAGTTCCGTCAACGTTGTGCACTGATAGTGGTTGTTGAATTGGTTTGAGTGGGATCTTCTTCTGCTCTGCCCATTTACGATCTATGAATACAGCATTGGCGCTGCTATCCAGTAGGGCTTTTGCTATCATAGCTTTATCCTTGTGGCGTAAGGGTGCGATTTTGATAGATAAGATGATATCTCTTCTTTCTTGATCTAATTCTGGGTGTTTGTTGGTTTTGTTAACGGAATGAAGCACAGGTGTGAAGCCCCTGCCAAGCTTTGGATCAACCAGAGACCCCGTCAGCATTATTGCTAATGTTTCTTGGTTTTGTTGTTTTATTGGAATTGATTGTGCACTCTGAGGTCCCAGATTATTCAGTGTGCGTTGCCTTTTCCCTTTTCTTCTGATTCTTTGAGATCATAGAAAAATGCTTTGGCTTCTTCAAAGTCCATGTCTCAAATTGCTCGTGGCGTGTGTGCTTCTTCGGCAGTAGCTGTAGTTCAGATGTTTCTGTTCTTCTTGTAAGTGCAATTGTGTTTTCCTTTAACCCAGTGACACTCGCTGCATTGATTCTATTTTGGCTTTTTGCAGTTCTTGATACTGTGACCTTCTTCGTCGCAGTTAACACATTTGAATCTTCTCTTTGTGTTATTCCCTTTTTGGAAAGCATTGACTTGTCTCGTGTCTCTGCTTGTAGAGGAGTGTGCAAAAAGTTTGTAGGCCTCTCAGGTTTTGCCTAAGTTTCTGATGGCTGTCATGGTCTTCTTGACATTATCTGATCTAAGGCCAAACTGGAATAAATCCTTGATAAGATCTGGCATGGTGTTGCGTTTGAGTAGAGTGACTTCATGAGATGGCACTATCTTTGATTGATAGTATAGTATTCGCCATTTTGCTAGGTAGGTGTCAACCGAAAGGTTGCCTTGTTTGAATTGAGTGATTTCTTTCGTGGCCCAATCTTTCTATAGTTGGGGTCAAAATAGTCCCTCTATATTTTCTTTTAAATCATCCCATATGATTAGGGTTGATGTTCCTTCTGCTAGCTTGTCTAGCTCGATTTCTGCAAAGTAAGATCCTTTGATTCCTTTAAGTCTGGATAAGACAGCATATGCTCATGTCTTCCCATTTGGTTGAGGATTGCCTTCTTCGTCTTTGATCGTAAACTGCTTTGGATTGCAGTCTATCCATGCTTTGAGCTTGATCCACCATTCTTTGAATCTAGATTTGGCTCTATCATAGTTTCCTGGATCTGCAAATATTTTAATCTTTGAGGATCCACTTCCGGAGTTATTTTCTGATCTGTATTGGCTTGACCAATTTTCTCCTATAATACCCATGAGTTCTTGGGTTCTTTGGTCTGCTTCTTGAGCTCACTCTCCAGCTTCTTGGAGCTGTGCGTTTGCTCTTTTGAGTGCTTCTGCTAGAGTATTTCTTTGTTCTTCTAGACCATTGATTCTTTCTTCTGAATTCATGACTATGGCATTGAGGTTATTGAGGGTATTAACCATCTTGTTCCATTGCTCTTGGGAGATGTTCGCCATATTGGGCTACTGTGAATGTAGGATCTGTTGAATGGATGTGATACCATCCCAATCTAATTCTGCCCGAATATAGGTAGATTCTAGTCTGGTAATAAAGGGTAACCTTTGTTTTCCTCTAGGCCAATGTGGTATTGATCCTGGCCTTTGAATGTAAAGATTCTTGGCTTTTCTGTGCCATATACTGTTTCTTCGAAGCTTGTGTATGATTTTCTCGAGTAACTTCTTGATCATGGACTCCCATCTTGCTGCGTGTTCTTCAATAGGGGGGTACTCACTAAGAGATGCCTCCTTCTATGTTTCTGGCCACACGTCGTTCTTGACTGCTGGTTTGTCCCAAGAAGATGCTTTTTCTTTGTAATGATAGGTTTGGGTGTTGACTTCCATTGGCGGTACTAAACCTATATGGAAGGCACCGATTCTCCAGTTAGATGTGAAATGTAGGTACACTGGCCTACTTTGGTGCGCGGTCCTGATGAGATAGTAGATGAATGTGCAGAAAGCAATGAACAGAGCTTCAGGTAGACTGATTGAGATGTTCATTTGCTTGGTTTCCTATATAAGGAGATGGTGGTGGAGGTATAGGATTTTCTCATGATAAGCGAGTGAGGGATTCTTCAGATGACATATCTGTGTCCTGGTCTTCTTGTACTGGGATATTAGGTATACCCTGTTTCCTTTGTAAGTTTCTGAAAGCTGGTTGTCTGCATACCACTCTAGGGCCTGCTGATATAATCACTACAGAATGTTTATCTGTTTCAATAAGGAGTGAAACACTTAGGCTTCCTAAGTACTGCTTGAGGTCTAAGATGACCAAGAGTATTGGGTAAAGTAGGAAGGGGAGGGGTAAAATCTCTCGTCCAAGTATGTATAGGGTTAGGAACACAAGGAGGGATATGAGGGTATGAAGTTGGAACTCTCTCACGAATTCTCTGACTCTCCTGGATCCTGGCTCTCGTCACAGATATTCTATCCTGAAGATGTTGCTGTTCCTCTCTAAGTCACTCTTGCCTGTGACCCAAGTCAATTTCTTCTTGTATAATTGCTCGTACCTCCTGGTTGAGTGCCACCACATGACAAATCTCAGAGATACTACCCACAGTGGAAATGTCGTTGGAAGTGTGCTGATAATGGGCACCGTTGTCCTGGTGTTGGTGGTGTTAAATGTATATCCAGTCAACAGGCTGGGCAAGTGGTGTGGGTGATCTGATAATGGATGCTGGCTGATACACTGGGCTTAGCTCTCGTGGTTCATCTTCTTCGACTCTTGGTTCTCCAAGGGCTTCTTCGACTCCTTGAGACTTTTGCTTAATGGAGTGACTAGCTCTGTGGCTCACTGGTACAATGGCATAGTCCTCATATGGATCTAATCCGATAAAAGTAGGTTCATCAACCTCTTCGATCTTCACGGGTCTGTATCCCATGGACAGTGATGCTAGTAGTCCTGGCTGCACTGCCTCTACACTGGAGGTCTGCGATGACTGGTAAGACGCAAGAGATGACACTAGAATATGTCATCGTCAGATGTGTCTTATGTGCAGAAGCGAAAGTGGTTACTGCTGTGACTGTTTAACAATGGAGGTCTTTGGTTGTGAGTTTAAGAACTCAAGGGATTCCTGGAGTAGCTAGTTTCAAGAATGAAAAGCATAAGTGATACTCGCAATACCAAGGAGCTAAGCTTGTTAGTTCCTGGTGGCATAAACAAGTCTTGTTCTAGTGAAGTGACTACCCAACAAAGGGGTCTACTTACCCTGCGAGAACAAGTAAGGAGACTACCCAAAGGCTAGAAGGGTAGGAGCTAGGGCTGGTGAAAGTCCTAGATAGTTTCCAGAGGTATTCAAGTAATGGTGAGAATAACTTTGCCTTCAACACCAAGGATGATGGTAGGAAAGGAAAGAGAACAAGACTGGGGGTTTCCCAGGCTTGAGCCCTCCTTATATACATTCTGTATTATATGTATATGTTGTGGTCTAATCTAGATTAACCTAACCTCTAGAGATAAGAGGGCATAATGCTATTGGTAGTTACCATATATGCAAGCATAGCCTAAATAAGGGTCTAGGGTTGTGAGTCATGATGCATATCCATGGAATGGAAGAGAAGCATGTGATACATAAGGCATGTGGCAGAATGGAAGCATAGCCATGAGGCTGTGGTATAATATAAGACTTAACACATCATGATGTGGCAGATCTTGAGATGCATGTTCTAATTAGGGAGGCACTCACGAAGAGGCACTGCATTCTAATAAGGAACGTGACCATGATGTTATGTAAGTGTGACTTCATTACTGCTTGAGATTCCATTGTGCAAGTGAGTATGTAGAATGAATGAGCCCTTGGAAAAATGTAGAAAAATGTGGAGAAAAATAGGTTTCATAACACATATAGACAAGTCACAGTATATTGGATATAATCATTACCTCTAGGAGAAAAAGAGTGATAAAATCTTTGATAAAAATATATACCATGGAGTTTATGAAAGGCAAAGAGGATGAGATGATGAAAATCATTAATGATGTCTTGAGCATGGGCTAAATTATTGACTAGTTCTCATGTTCAGTTGATTTTATCATATCCATTCCAATGGATCAAATATTTCAATTTTCATTTCTTCATTTATGATTCTGTGATATAATCTATTTTAAATTTTTCATGCCCTTCTTGATTAACAGTTATTGCATCCAGTCTAGGGACTGCTTATCTCTCATGATGTTTCCAATAGAGTTTGACTTGTAACACATTGCCAACTGGATGGATGTGGACTAATTTTAAAATTCAAAGTTTGATAGCATTAGAAAGCATGGCAAGGATCTCATAAGAATCTATTCATTTCTAGGTAAGCTTTTTGACTATATAAGAAATTTAAGGTTGTCTGTTGGCAATCATACTTCATCTCTGATGGCATACTCTAGTACATCCAATCTCTTTTTATTAGTCTTTGCTTTTATCCTCCCTCTGGCATCTTTTAAAGATAATTCTATTTTCTTATGGATTTTGTTGTTATCTTTTGCAAATTCTTTCACTAAAGAGAATGATTCTCCCTCAAAGCCCATTTGAGGGAAGTAATTTCAAGTAATAGCAAATGAAATCATGCCAGTGACAGTAGTAAGGGAATTATTGTGGAAGAATTGTGCTAATTTCAATCACTCCATTCACATTTTCTGCTTCTTTGCAACAAAAGAGCAGAGATATTGTTCTAGTTCTCTATTAATATGCTCTGTTTGCCCATTGGTTTGAGAATGGTAAGCAATGAATAATTTTTGGGAAATCTCTAAAAAAAGAGCAAAACTCTCTCATAAATTCTGATATAAACTATAGTCCTCAATCAGAAACTATCATAGAAGAAAGTCCATATATGCATCAAACATTGTCCCTAAATAGCTTAGCTAAGTTCAAAGAAGAAAGAATTTTGTAACACAGAATAAAAACAACTACTTTTGAAAAATAATCTATAATAACATAAATAGAATCAAAGCTATCAGAGATTGGAAGTCCAGTGATCAGATGTATGGAAAGAATCATCCACAGCTTCAAAGAAACTGGTAATGGTCTTGATAAGACTTTGCCTATGCTCATAAAGATTGAACTCTAAAGGACTGGAAGAGGGTAGTATGGTTTGATGAAACCAAAATCAATCACCTAGACTTAGATGAGTACAAGTGAATATGGAAAAAGCTAGGAGAAAGACCCAATGATGGGTTGGTAGAAGAGACACTCAAATTTTGAGGAAATTCTTTGATGATATGGGGCTGAATGACTAGGGATAATGATAATGTTGAATATGCTACCAAGATTATGATAGGATGGATGGAGATTTATATTTTCAAATTTTTGAAGGATAAACTTCAAGATTCCCTTCATCACTATGATCTCAATCCTTTTGATATTATTTTTCATCAAGATAATGACTCTAAATATACTTGCAAGAAGATCAAGGAGTAGCTAGAGGAGTAGGATTTTAGGACCATGATATGGCCAGCATAGTCTCCTGACCTCAATCCCATAGAATATACAGTGGCTCAAAAAACTGTCCCAATGTTTGCATATTTTGCATTAATTGGCTTCTAACCCTCATAATCTCTAACCCAGACCTAACATATGGGTATATGAAATAAAGTACTCACTCTTGGCTTTCTATCCATGTGAAGATCAAAAGATTCAGTCAAGATTGGATGAAATGGCAGCCATTACAAAATGACAGCTCATTGGGACAGTTTTTTGACTTTAAGTTTCTATTACATACATTAGACCCTGGAGTACTGTAAGATTGTTACATAACTTAGGTAAATGCTATATTATGTTACCTTTATGTAATAGATTATGATACCATCTATATAAACCATGCTATCACAAATATATTTCCTAATTTTCCCCATGGAATACCTCTCTGTAGCTTAAAGGGACAACATCATCTCTCTTGCTTCTCTTGATCTTTCCTGTCAAAAAATTGCATCCCAAACTAGCATAGAGAAATCTACTGTGGCCAGGGTCCTTCAGGAAGTCTATCTAGAAAAAGAAAATCACTATGGAGAATGACCTTCAAAACTCTCCTCTACCAATAAATATGCTATTGTCCAGCAAATCATTACTGGCAAGGCCAACAATGTAGTTGAGGCCACTCATTTCATCAATTCCATCATTATCACCCCTGTCTGCTCACAGACAGTCAGGAATACCCTTAAGAAGGCCTCTCTTAAGGCTGTAGTGAAGAAAAAGAAACCTCTCCTTACTGCTACCCATAGAAAAAGAAGGTTGAAGTTTGCTCTCAAGTACCAGCATTGGACTGTGAAGGACTGGAAGAGGGTTATATGGTCAGATGAGACCAAGATCAATAGGATTGGGTCAGATGGATAGGACTATGTGTGGAAAAGGCAAGGAGAAGAACTAATCTCTAGAGAGGTCAAAGGTACAGTGAAGTTTGGGGGAGGATCTCTAATGGTTTGGGGCTGTATAGGGTGGAGTGAAGTGGGGGTTTTGAGTGAGGTTGAAGGGAGGATGGATGCTGAACAGTATGTGGCCATTTTGGAAGGAGAATTGTTGCAAAGCATGGAGAAATCTGGAATTCCTAAAGAGGAGGTTATCTTTCAGCAAGACAATGATCCCAAGCATACAGTGACTTTCAAAATTGAGTCAATGTTTTGCAATTTTGGAGTATTGGTTAAATAACTCAGGAACAAGAACAAATAGCAAGTAAATATCTATGGAGATATGGTCAAATCAAATGAGTAAGACATTGACTTAGTTTTGGAACTATGTATTAAATATATAGATTTGGCCAATTCTAGTACTTTGTATGATCTCCTTTGGCCTTGATCACTGCTTGGATCCTTCTAGGCATGCTTTCAATCAAATTCTGATACACCTCTGGATCTATATTATTCCATACTTCTGCTACTCTATCCCAAACCTCCCATACCCCTTTTGTATGCCTTGAATACTTGGCAAGCTCCTTTTTGATATAATGCCAGAGATGTTCAATAGGATTGAGATCTGGAGATTATGGAGGCCAATCTAGGACATTGATATTGTTATCTTCCATC